>PVKA01026616.1:0-31495 GCA_004027165.1 Ctenomys sociabilis | reverse complement strand
TTCCATTCCCTTCCCTTCCATTCCATTCCGTTCCCTTCCCTTCTCCCCTCCCCTCCCTTCCCCTCCTGTTTTCCTCCCTTCTCCTTTCCTTTTTCTTTCTTCTTTTTTTAAAGATAATTCTACAATTTAATATATACGGTGCCATTAGTAGTTATTTTTACAGTTGACCTTTGAGGATAGTTGCTGCATATTTTTGCTGATAATATTTCAGAAGGAAGTTATTTCATAAGTGGATTTCCACAGAGATTCAAGAGTGTAACAGTCTCATATATATTCATAGTGTTTGGGTACCTGTGCATCATTTGTTTCCCATTAGTCTTGGATGACGCAGGGCCATGGCTTTCATACAGCATGTGTATAAAGCTTTAGCAACTTTAAAAGTGAAATTAGGAGAATTCAGACCAACCAGTTGGCCCAAGACCTCATTTTTCTCATCTAGTAAGTCAAAAGTCTGCTCGATCCTGCTCATTCCTTCCACCTCCATTCCCATTCCAGTATGGCCTGTATGGAAGTCATTCTTTGGAGGCTAGGCTCTCTCTACCTTCTGAGAAAGAGAGAATCAATCTTTTGCTTCTTGTGGTGACTGAGGGCAGACTTTGGATGAAAATATAATCAGGAGTGAGGAGAAAAACATTGGGATGGACTTCTTCCTTTTTTCCTTCTCCTTTACACTGCTCCCCCAACTGTACTCCAACTTCCATTTAATTCAAATTCTGATTCTTTGCTTACTGCTGTACAGGTGATGTTCACCAGTTGTTATGTAATAGTTTTTATTAAGCTATATTTTTGTGTGAGCTGCCATGCAAGATAAGTAAAAATAACATCTGGAAATATTTTCTGATACTATTTTGGTAACTGTAGGATACCAGGTAATAAGACTCCCCCACCCTGGCGATCACAGTGTGATCCGAGGCCCGGCCCATCGCACACTTCAGTGAATGGGATCTGGAGATGCTGCAGGTGTGGCCAGGAACAAGTACTTGCCTGTTCTGGCATTGCCAAAGAAACCCTTGCTGTGGGGTTGCAGTTGGAGGAGGCATCAGAAGAGTGGTAAAGAGACAATGAACTGTTCTTATCTATTGTGCATCCAGTGTACAGGTTTAGTGCTTCTCCATGCAGGAAATGAATGAAGCTAAACTCATAATGAGCTACGCAAGACGCCAGAGGGCCTTGTGATCTGTTCCTTGTGTACAATTCATGGAGCTTTCATCAGCAGCAATACTGTTTCTGGTTCAAAGTCTTAGACCCCTTTTACCTGAGTCTTTGGGGTAGAAATAAGAATAGAAGCCGAGAGCTTCTGGAGAGGGCCTCTGGCTTCCTCCTGACAGCACAGGCATTGGTTTCACTTGCAAACACAAATGCCCAACCAGCCATGAAAATAAAGAACCATGCGTCCAGTTTACCAACAGGAGGAAATCAGTCATTAAATTTAATTGAAAGGAGCTCCACTCCAAGAGCTTAAGAAAATGAATCAAAATCTACCTTTCTCCCTACTCATTTCTTCTAAATTTTTGTTTTATTTTTACTTTTGTGTATGTAGGTGTGAAATTTCTTATTGCCAGCAGAGTTGTCCACCTCTGAACAGATGTCTGGGTTCATAGTCTGTGGATATAAGGGCAGGAGAAGGAAGTGGAGATAGTGGGAATTGACTAAAGAACATATGGGAAGAATCAATACAAATAATACCAACTGAATTGGAACTCCAGAGACCAAGCTATGTTTAAACTAAATGGCTGGTCAGTTTTCATCTTGGAAAGAAATGTTATCCAATAGATTCCCTTCTGGGAATACTGCCACAAACAATTATAGAAAATTGATTTTGTACCTGAATTCCCAAATGAAAGGGACAAGTTCCAGCCACCTGAATTCTCTTATGTACAAAGAAATATTGAGATGAAATGATCTGGAACAATATATAAGCAAATTGTGTTTTTTGAGGCCATGTATCAACACGTGCAAAAGTTCTGTATGGACACGGACACCAAAAGAACTGACACGTGTGTGTGGGGTTAATCAGGGCAGATTAGCTAAAGAATATGTATGTAAATAAAGACATAGATTAGGATTGAGGGCACAGTGTGAATTCCAGGTATGTAGATCTGCTCCCTTCAGTGATGGCTTCAGACCTCTGTGAGACCAGCTGAAATCTTCCTCTCTCCATTAACCTTAAATTCCCTGGATCCCCTAGTCTGTAGATTCAAGGGAGGGCCCAGGTTTCTTCAGCAGTCCGACTCCATGTGTCTGATCAGCAAGGCCTCTTTTGACTTCATTTCCCACAAAGCTTTACATTCATGTCCAGCATTAACATATCAATGACACCAGCGTGCATACATTTCTATTAAGTTGCTTTCAGTTTGGAATAGCTAACTGCCCTGTAATTCCATTAAATGTAAACAATGAGGAAGAAAGAAAACACTCCAATGTCCTCCCTTTAAGACCTCAACTAGATTACTTCAGTCCCTAAAAAGTGAAACTCCTCTCAAACATCAAATTAGACATAGATACTTTGTTATTTGAGGCTAATTTAAAAGGCTTTTCCCTCTGTTACCTTTTCCTATCATTTGCATTTGACATATAGTGTTAATTTGTGATTATTGGCATTCAACCAGCGGAACCACAGCAAGAGTAATAAAAAGTGGCAAACTAAGCACAAGATATTTTTACTTGGCCTTGGAATAGACAGTACACATATACTTACCTTTGAATAGAATGTTTGACATCCCACAAACTTATTTTGAACAAAATTAGGAAGCCAACTTGCAAAGACTTCCTGTCGCTGGATGAAGGGGCTACGTTCCATTTCAAGTCCTGCCAACCATGATGAATTACACCTTGCAACTCACTTCAAGCAGTGAAAAAGCACTGAGACGACTCAGACTCATTCACATTTAATTTTCTGCCAATCCTGTTCAGAAGTAAAGACGTTAAATAGATCAGTTTCAATGTGTTTCCACAAGTGAACAGACTAGAAATCAACAAAGCTGTGCCTAACAGCAGTATAAGAATCACTCCATAAGAGCCTTTCTCTGAGGTTCCAGCAGAGCAAATTTTTAGATAGAGGAGTGAATGCAGAGCATCCAGCACAATACACAGCCGACCCCTGTAATAGTGCATCTAAGATAAAAAGAAGCAACAAGACAATAACATGTTATAAACCATGAATGGTTGAACTGTTGCCTGTGTGTAAGATTTAAATTCAGAGCCCCAAATGCCCGCTGGAATTATTATCAAGGATTCAAAAATATTATAAATTTTTATTATAAAAAGCTTCAAATTTTGTCTCATTTAAATTCCTACAGACCCAGCTGTCCCTCTAGTGGGTTATTTTGAAGTCTGTTTGTGGTGTCATGAGAGGGCTGGAAGTAGGGTGGGGAAAGCAAGGTGCCCAGGGCACTCACAGAAGGGGACCCTTGATCTAGGCACTGACTGTGCCCTTGTGTGACTCAAGGGTCACAATGAGGCCACCCTCACCAGTGTGGCCTGTGGTGTCTTGCTTACCGCATCCCAGCCTTGTCCTGCCTCTTACTATTTGATCAGTAGTTGAGTATGTATGTGCGTGTATAAGGACAAGAATTCTCTAACTAAAACAAAATACCCAAACCCTACACCACTACATTCTCGCTATCACACTTCAAAAACAAACATTCTTTACCATCATGAAATATTCAGTGAGTGTTTCAATTTCCATGGTTATCTCATAAAATTTTCTAAGGTTGCTTTGATGGAAGAATATATGTATGTATACACAAGAGAGTTAGGATAGATACACAGCTACTTTCTCTTAGTTCAAAGAGAAGAAAGATTTGTACTAATATTGTTTAGACAAGATATCATGTCTGCATTTTGTTCTTTGAATAACTACTATGAAGACAACAATGTGCAATGGATTAATTATTGTAAACATCTTACTAGCCTGCTCTGAAGCTGTTTTATCACTATTTCATCTTTTTTTCTCATTGAAATGAATAAAAATTTAAAAAAGGGAAAGATCCACACAATATCCACACCAGACTTGGTTAACAGAACTCCATCTTTTTCAGTCTATTGATTTCCACATCCTTCTTTCTGTTGCTATTTCTTGTTTCTGTGCTTGATGTTTATGTGTTAATGTTGTAGAATTCAAGAGATCAGAAAAGTCAACAGGGAAACAGGGTGAGTATTGTGCACATCTGGCTCAGTGGAGGTTCCTGTCCGGCATGGCTGAGTGAGTTCTAAAGGGAATGTTCCAGCTCTTATACATTTTGTTAAGGGAAGTGGTCTTTAGAAACTGGGAAATGCTGTGCCAACTAGGGTTCAGGAGCGAGCCAAGCAATGAACTTAGCTTTGGAAGAAGACTAAGCTGCAGGAATCTTGTGAGAACAGAGTGTCCGAGTTGTCAGTCTTACCTCTGCCAGAAGGAGGAGTTATAGCTGTAGGGGAGGGGCAGTTCAAGTGGGATTGTTCAACACTGCTCTCCCTTGAGTCCAGCTTCATTAAAAGAAATATTGGTGATGTGTTCTGCAAGTATCTTAATTTAGCTGCATACAAAAGTCACTCAGCCTAGCATCTGTGTTCATTTACCTCCAGCGTTCCTGTCGACTGGGACCGGTGGCTTGACCAGATTTAATGTTCTGACACCTGAAGCATTCTGCACCCCCGACTGAAAGTGCATCCTACCCAGCCATCAGTCTGTGATGTCAGCTACAACTGAAGATTGTTGCCTAGATTCACTACTTTTAGAGTTACAAAACAGTGGTATTTAAATTTTTCTATTCTTCCTTTATTTGCCCCCTTATCAATTATGCATTAGTGTGATGTACAGTTTGTACAGAAGAGACAGATAAATCGGCTTCCTTAAGTGGCAGTTCCTAGAATGAGTTGATTTTCTTTTGCTTCTCAAAGGTGACCAGTCCACCTCTTTGCATCATTAGGAGACAATCGATTTGCAATGCGTTTGATGTATTTTAATTCATCAAGGACACCCCACCTTCTTGCAGTTCAAGCCCCATGTGGTTGGCACCTGCCTGCTGTCACCCTGGCACTGGCTCCCTGCTCTGACCATTCACTGTGGGATCATCTCCTCTAGCCCTAGAGTCCAAACTGGCTAGTTTACCAAGGAGCAGTCATTCTTGTACTATGAATATTCATGTACCCAAATCTCAATGTAACAAGATTTGAATCCAGAACTCTATTATATACTCCCAGTGCTCGTTCAAGGTAGTCAATAATCTTTGGTAGACTGAGGTGCGGGACAAGCTTAGGAAGGCCACTAGATGGAGGCCAGCGGGAGGAGAAAGGAGGACGAGGAGTAGACATCAGCTCTAATTCTTTCTTCTGTTGCTTCCATCTCCTTGACCCTGTCTCCTTCTCCAGTCCCTGAGCATCATGAAAGGCTGAAGTGTTTCCTTGCACTAAATGAGAAATTGCACTGATATATCAGCTCAGTTTGAATAGGAATGAAAAAGGGTATGGGGACTAGATCAAAGGGCCACTGAGAGGAGAATTTCATTTGCCCCTTTTAGAAACAAAGTATTCTACTGTATTTCTATTTCTCTGGCTCAATTTTTAAAATTGTGTTTGATATCAAAAAGGAACATGAGATTTTAGTTCTGAGTGTACAATATTGAAAGTATTGATACAGAAACTTGGGGTGACATGGAGGCCAGAGGCAAGAAGTATGACCCAAGGCTGGAATCGAGATCTCTGGGGGATCCAGAGGGACTGAGGTTTGTGTACCCCTCTGCACTGAGTGTCATTACCTCTGGTGTCAAGAGCAGTGTCTCAACTGGAAGGAAAAAGCTGCCTTTTCAAGCTAGGGATGATTTCTTTTCTTGGTCCTGTCTGAAAACCAGCATATCTGAAAAGGGAAACTTGGCTTCCTTCATTGTTACCTGATATTTCTCAGTTAGTATTTTTTCTAGGATGCCTTTCCTCAAAACTTATTGTTCAGAGGGAAACACAATGGAAATAAATTGCTAATTAAATTTGTGTCCAAATTAATAAATCACAACTATTCAGATCATATCTGTCTGAATAATTTCTATTATGGTGAACATAATTGTTAGATTCAACATTTAATGAACCATATTGTTGGGTAAAATTCTTATGACAATTGGGACTAATAGAATAAATTAACCTTTATTCTTCCCAGCTTGACATTACATTGGACCATGTTAATCTGAAGGCACTTGGAGGAGTCTCAGCTCAAAGGCGAAGGCGCTATTGTGACTCTTCAGGCCTCTGCCGCACCCCACGAGGCTTTGGGAAGTGAGTGCTGTCTGACGTTTGTCGGTGGGCCGCCTCTCCACACCAGGTTTCAGGGATCTAGGTCCTAGGTGCACTTCCCTTTGAGATGGGAACTGCATCCAGATCACTGCTGGAAAGCACCCTCAGATGTCAGCCAGGATTTGGGGTGTCCACCTATGGGGTTCTTCTGGACTCCCTCATGGGTATGCAGGGAAGCAGCTTTGGGAGACATCATCCGAAGTCCTCTGCTGGGGAAGCACACAACCCTCTGGAGGGAATCAAAGTGCCTTAGAGGAAAGCGTAAAGGACATCTCAAGACATCAAAGGAGGGGTAACTAGAAGTAGTCTTATGGACTCTGAGGTTCTGTGACTGAGTGCTGGGAGAATATGTCAGAGTGAGTGCATATATGCCGGGCATGGAGTCACTTCTCCTCACCCTGGCCCTCACTTTTCTTTCTTGCCTGTGCCAGGGTGCTATGACCAACATGAAAAGGAAAATACTAGAGTGTCAACTGTGGAGCTGTGACATCAGCTGCTCGCTGCAAGTTGACTTCCACCTCTGCTTTTTTTTTGCTTTGAAAGAGGGCTAAACTTCTTCCAGGAGATATATGGATAGGATGGTTAATTTGCTTTAAGAAAATTTCTGGGAGGAGAGCTGAGCCCCAATGATTTGTATGGAAGGGAGTGAGACACATAGTAGCCATCAGCAACACTCTCCTGCCCCCTCAATCCACAGCCCTGGGAGTGCATGTAGGCCACACGTGACCTCTACACAAGCTCAGGCCTCCCCTTTCTGCTCCTGGGGATCATTCCAGACCATGGTTACAACACCTCAGCTTTCCAGAATGTACCAAGATTAATTTAGGGAAGTTTCCCTAGAGAAGGCACAGGAGGCTTTAGGAACTTGGTGGAGAGGATTCAGCAGACAGGAGGGGGAACGGCTTCCTTCCCTCACCCCAGTCCCTAGGCAGCTTGAGAAGGCTGGTTATGGGCATTCATCAGGGCAGGCACAGGTCTGGCTCTCTCTGCCTGGGCAGAGGACTCACTGACCTCAAGTCTGTCCTGAGGCTTAGAGGCAGCTGCCACCCAGCCTTTTGGAGGAGCCCTGCACTTCCCTCTGCCTTCTTCAGAAGGGGTGAGGAGACCCTCAGGTTGCTTCTCCAAAGCTGATCTTCCAGCCAGCTTTTCCCCTCCCTCTCCCATCCCTCAGGTTTTTCTAAGCAGCCTATACCCAGGCCTTGCCTAACTTGAGCCTTCCTGTTCGCAGGCTCAGTGGTGCTGGGACAGCTGCTGTCCTCTCAGGCTGTCTGTGGGGGCTGTGGGCCCTGGCCATTAGCTGGGCTCTTGGTGGTCCAGAGGCCAGTGCTGAGCTGAGGCGGGGCAGAGCCGCATAGCGGCCTGGCCCTTGCTGAGAGCCACCCTCTGTCCCCTTTCCAACATGGTTCTGAGAGTGGGCACAAGGCTATTTCATGCAGTTGATTATGGAGGGTGGCAGGGCAGTCCAGTCTGGACAGCAGTGCCCACAGGCCTGAAGATGAGGCCCGCCCTGCTGCCTTTGCAGAGCTATCAGAGCAGTGCTTAGGAGGTGGCAAAATGGGTGCAATTTGCCAGGCAGGCTAAAGGGAACTTTCTGGGATGTGGTAGGGATTTCTGTTGGGGTACGAAAATCTTTAGTTTTTAAATTATGAAATAGCATCATCTTCCTTGTAGTGATTGTGTCCTTTTGGTAATGTGAGCAACACGCGTATGTATTTGTGTCTGTAAATTGCTTTGGAAAATGCATATTATTTACTGGTTCTGAAGAGGCTCTTAGGCTCTGTTGTCTAAATAGGAAGTTTGGATCTAATAAAATAAGGCTATTATGGACTCCCAGGCAAATAATAATGGAGACTAATACCTTTAAAAATTCAAAAAAAAATTTTTTTTAAAGAAAACTGTCATTTTGGTTAGGTACCAGGGCAAAGTTCAGCACAAATCTCCACAACTCATCTCTTTCTTTCTCCATTTTCTCCCTTGAATACAGACAAGGCCCCCCCCCCCCCAGAAGAGCCCTGGACATCCGAGGAAGTGTTTTCCTGAGCTCAGAACGGCCGAGGCCTCCCAGCATCGCCATTACAAATTCCCTGTTCCCGAGGCTTGGAGAAGGACATCTGGCATGTTCTGCACATTGATTCCAGAAGCATTTGGGCAGACAGAGGCAGCGGTGGGGAGAGGGCCCTACTGGGGCCAGCTCAGGTCCCACCCTGTAGGGATCTGAGGGGGCAGTCGGGCTCTGCCGTGGACCTGGAGGCTTGCGCTCACGCTTTGGAGGTGGTGGTGCATGCGTGCGCTCTCGGTACTCTGAGAGGCTAAGAAAGGAAAGTAGGAGCTCAGCCTGGACAGCTGAATAATCTGTGAGACCCTGCCTCAAAATAAAGTTTTTTTTTTTAAGAAAAGGCGATTCATTTTGAAGTTCCTTGGTTTGATCACAGGTACAGAAAAAGAAATTGGGGTGCAGCTTTTATTCACCCATCTGCCCTGCAGGCAGAAGCACCACCATGGAGGTGGAGAAAAGCTGCCCACCTGCTGGCCGCTGGGAGCAGTGAGGAGAAGGAAAAGCAGGAAAACCGAGAGGGCAGGGCTGCCTGGACCAGACTCCAAAGGCACGGCTGCAACGACCCTTGGCCTCCAACCTGGCCCCACATTCGTATATGGAATTATCAAGGCCACCACTGCCACCCACAGGAGTGCTATGAGGGAGACAGTTAATCTGAACCATAACAGGGGTCACCATCAGTAGTGGTGTGTGTGTGTGTGTGTGTGTGTGTGTGTGTGTGTGTGTTTTAGGGAAGGGTCTACAGGGTGTTCAGGGTCTCACTACTAGATCGGACTCATAGTGATCCACCTGTTTTCAGCCTCCCAAGAGCTGGGATTACAGGCGTGGTCAGTCTCGGGGCACCCCAGGATGGGGCCGTCATGGCAGGCCTGAGGAATCGAACCCTCATCAGTGTTTTACATCTGAGACCCATGGTGGCAGGTGCTGGGATGGAGCTGGGCTGTCAGAATCTGAATTCTGCACGGAGGGGAACACCTCACTTTCTGAAACCTTCCGTGGTTATCAACCTCAAGCTCCTTCCTGGAGCACCAGAGTCAGTGTTTGCTGGGAGGAGGATCCCGGGGTGGCTTTGCCTCTTCTGCCTTTACCTTGGTCATAAGACAGCAGGAGGCCTCGTTTCCTAAATGATAACGGATGGAAGATCAAATCTGTCCCACACAGGTGATCTCTGCCATCTTAATGTTTGTTAAACCTTCTGATTTTCTGAGGAGTCAGTCACACCAGGTCACAAACCTGCATGTTAGATCTGCCTCATGCACACCCTGAGTGAGCGGCTTACCTCATTTATTTGACCATCTTTAAACAAATGTAGCTGAAGAGTGGCGCCTCCCCTTCATAAACCTTTCCATTTATCTCTGACTCAGGTTTATGAGAAGGTGCATATCTCTTCTGTTCTTCCGTTTTATGTGTCGCCATAGAAACCTGGCATGAACTGGTCCTAGGGCCAGTGAGCCCGGCTCACACACACTAAATCAGCCGGAGACACTGTGCAGGAAGCCAGAGGAACCCCTTGGGCACTGGAGATTCCCCGGCACCTCGCCCACCATGCTTCTCTGTTGCCATTTTGCCTCCCTTGCTTCACCAAGTCCAGGCAGCAAGGGATTGACAGAGAATTGTTATATCTTGCACTGAAAGAGAGGGCTTAGATGTATGAGAAAACGAGGATTTTGGACTTAAGTATATCAGATCAGGAGGAACTTAGACTGTGGCTTCTCTCCATTCAACTCTGTTCCTTTTCCTTCTCAGGAAAGGCTGTTTCCAAAGAGGCCACCACTACCCTTGGCCTCTCTGACTGCCCAGGGGCGGTGTGAGGCCTTGCTGCTGATGCAGGAAGCCAGACCTTCTCTGAGTACCTGACTTCTTCCTAGTGCAACCCTGCTGAGCTTTATTTGTAGCCTAACAGAATCAATTAAAAGAAAGAAAGAAAGAAAGAAAAAAAAAAAGGTCTCAAGGGCTGGCCAAATAGCTCAGTGGATTAAAGCACCTGCAAGGAGGCACGGGGGTTCGATCCCTGGGCCTGCCATGCCATCCCCACTTCGGGGGCACGCTGAGATAGCAATTGAGACTGGGCATGGTGGTGCACACCAGTAATCCCAGTTCTTGGGAGGTTGTAAACAGGCAGATCAGTACGAGTAGGATCTAGTAGTAAGACCCTGAACACCCTGTAGACCCTCCCCCACCCATAAAAGTGTCAAGGCTAATGTAAATATTTTGCTTGACATGATAAAGTTCAAAAGCCTGTTTACATAATCAGGCTAGTAATGGCGATCTTTTAATATATATTTTCTTTATTTATTTTTCATCTGCTAGGTTTTTTGAAATACAAGCTAAGGTCTTCTACTCTGCTGGTGTTTTCCTCAAGTTTCTAACAAATTTTACTTTATAAATTCCTCTGGCTTTTTAGAAGCGAAAATGCTTATGATGATGTTTATCACTTTTTGCAAATTGTGCCTTTTTATTGCTATAATATATTCATTTTTGCTTTTTCTGTTTATGCTGCTGATCTGTATGTCTGATCTGTTCTTTAAAATGTTTTATTTGAAGATTAAAAATAACCCATGAAAGATAATATATTAAAACCTAGATACCACCCAAGACAAATACATGTTAATGTTGTTTGTATATAATACAGATTTTTAAAATATAGTGGATTTGATTTTTAGAGCAGTTTCAGAGTCACAGTGAAACCGAGTGAAAAGTACAGCGAGATCTCCCCTACACACATGTGGTCCCCCAGCGTTAGCGCTCCAGACTGAGCGGTACGTTCCTCATAACCTTGGCCTGCCATGGGCCTAACACTGTCATGCAAAGTCCATAGTTTCCTAGTAAGGTTCATTTTGGGCAGAGTGTATTCCATGGGTTTGGACAAGCCTGTAGTGCTATGAATCTATCATTTGGGGAGGTTTCACTGTCCCAAGATGCTGGATGTCTCCACTCTCCCCTAAAGTCTTGGTAGCTCTTGATCATTTTACTGTCTTGATAGTTTTGCCTTTTCCAGAATATCACATATTTGGGTCCCATAGTAGCCTTTCCGAATTAGCTTCTTTTAACTTACCAATGTATATTTCTTTCCACTACATCTTTTTCATGATTTGGTAGCTCATTCCTTCTTAGCATGGCACAATATTCCATTGTCTGGATGTACCATGGCTTGTTTGTCCACTCATCTTACTAAGGGACCTCACGTTGCTTCTGAGTTTTGGCTGTTAAAATTAAGTTGCCATGAATATTTGTGTGTAGATTTTCTCGTGCCATCAGCTTTCAGTGAGGAGTAAAGGCCAAGGAACAGTAGATACCAAGGGGCACACTTGCTAGATTATAATGTAAGAGTGTGTTTAGTTTTTTAAGAAACCACCCTCCAGATTGGCTGTACCATTTTGAATTCCCACCAGCAGTGAACCAGGGACCTGTTACTCCGTAGCTTTGCCAGCATTCGGAGATCTGTTTTGTATTGGGTCTGTTTTAGTAGGTGGGGAGTGGCTTATCATTGTTCTAACTGTGGTTCTCTATGACGTCAGTGGCAAGCATCTCTTCATGTGTGTCTTTATCATTGTGCTTTCTTTGATGAGTGTTTGTTCAGATCTTTTGCTTATTTTAAAATCAGATATTTTGATTTCTAAGTTGTAAGATTTCTTTGTATATGTTGGATAACAGTCCTTTATCAGATGTGTCTTTTGCAAATATTTTCTCCTAGTCAGTGGAAAATTGTTTTTGAAGGGATAAGACACCACAGTGTTCAGCTCCCCCCCAGCGCAGGCCCTCTCCCTTTTCAAAGAGAACAATTGCCCTGAGCTTGGTGCGCAATGAGTGTGTATTTTTATAATTGACTACACATATGCATGTATAATGCATAGCCATTTTCAGGCATTTAAAAATGGCTTGAAATTTCTGCATTGAATTTCTAGAATGATTTGAGGGAGAAAATGATCATTTAAATCAGATTTTCTGCTGTTTTTGAATAACATTTTATACATTTTCCATAAAGTTTTACATATACTTTGTTAGATTTACCTTGGTAGTAATCTTTGTTAAGATTCTTTGTAGTTTGTAGCTACTATGAATTTTATCTTGTTTCATATATTGTTTGATGCATATAGGCATTTTGTTTGTTGAATTTTATTTTCAGACTTAGTATTACCCTTTATTTTTTAAAAATATAATATGCATAATTACATAGCTTTATTAGTGTATCCTAATGCATTTCATAATGTTTAATAACTTGATTGCCACATATCCTGCATGAGAAGAAAAGTGAGATAGGTAAACACAAAGTCATTTGAAAATAAAGGAAGAGTAATCTCCGTATGATATTTTACATGAGAGACCTAAGTGTATCAAGTTCTTCAGTTAGGGGCTGGGGAGATGGCTCAGTGGAATAAGTGCTTCCCTGGCAAGCGCAAGGGCCTGAGTTCAATCTCCAGTTCCGCCAAAAAAAAAAGTTCTTCAGTCAGTATTCACTTAAGATTGCAGAAACTGTATCTATTACTATTTTTTAAAGAGAATAAAAACAGTAAAAAAAAATAAATATTAGAACCTATACAGAATTGCACTACACAAAATAAGAGGAATTCAACAATGAAATTCAACAATGTTATATTGTACAATGTTGTCTTCCAATTAGTTGTTTTAGAGTACCAGAGATAAAAGCATACAAAACTGGTATAAAAAAGTTATAAGCCATTAAAAAGGAGAAGAAAGAACGACTGAGGCGTTAACTGCTCCTTTTAATAGAGCAGCAGAAATTAGCAGTACCATTATCCAAGTCATCCTGTGCCTATACGTAAATATATCCTTTCTCCTTCCTTCCTTCCTTCTTTCTTTCCTCCTTTCCCTCATTGCAGTTGTTCCTTCCCTTGGACAGATTCTTTCCCTCTGTTTGCACACTGCTGATCAACTTGTCCAATGCTGCCGAGTTTCCTGTAGTCACCGTATGCCTAGAAATTGTGGTGTATTTTTTATACGCTCTAGTGGCTTACCTACAAATGAGAATAATTTTGTTTGATTCTTATCTTATTACTTTAACTAAAATTTAATATTAGAAAAAAAACTCTTATAAATCAGGAACAGAAGAATAATTCTCATCTAACAAAGGGCCTAGGCCAAAAATTACTACACATGTTATGTGTAATGGAAAAATGGCATGGTAAATTCTGATGCTTTCCCATTAAAATCAGGAAAAACAGATTCGTCCACTTTCACTCTTCTCCTTTCTTTTTCTATTTTTTGACCCTTATTACTCCATGTTATATAACAAGTAAATTTTTTGATAGACGCACTTTATCACATTAATCACATTCTTTTTTATCTATCACTAGCTAAACATCTTTCATGAATGCTTCTTAACGTTATTAAGGTCACATTCTATAGATTTTGAGGTAATCATGCATTTTTTATCCTTCGAGCTGTTAATCTGGGTCTTATGTTAAAAGGAAATGAAACCATCCTTGGATTCCTGGAAAAAAAAAAAAAACCCTTTGACAGTGACATATATTTATCTATTATTGGACTCAACTTGCTAAATTTTCTGATAGATTTCTTTATCCATTCGTGAGATCACTCTGCATTATTATTCTTTGTTCTGTCATTTATTGTTGACACTATCAAGGTGATAGCTGCCTCATGCAACACAGCGAGTGGAAGGCTCTCATCTTTATCTTCATGTAGTTAAACTGCATGCAATTTTCTGTTCTTGAGGCAAAGGGGTTGTTTATATGACATCAGTTCTCTGAAACTATTGTCATGCAGTGAGTCATAGACATTCCGTGAAAAGAAAAGGAAATATAAATGCTACTGGTGAACTTCAGTTGATTCGGTAAAATAAAACTGATGAAGTGCAACAGAAGGAAGTCCTGCTCTCAAATATATAAAGACCAGTTTCCTGAGACTTTGTCCTTTTACTCAGCAATCACCAAATGATTGGTTATTGGTTAAATCTAATACATGTATTGTTCTTTGTTTTTAAATGAATTTAGGGCAGGGTCTACAGGGTCTCACTATGTAGATTGGACTTACACTGATTCTCCTGTTCTCAGCCTCCCAAGTGCTGGGATTGCAGGTGCGCACTGCGACGCCCATTCTCAATCACCATCTCAGTGTACCCTGGGAATGGGGCTGGCGCAGCCCTCTGGGGATCAAATTCCGGCCACTGTGCTCTGCCTAAGCAGGGGCTTTAGTCCTCTGAGCTATCTGTCCAGCCCATGTATTGTTCTTTATTGTAAATGTATTTTTGCTTCTCTTTAGCCTCACTCCAAATCCCATTTCAACTGATGACATTAATTTATGCTAAAGTAACTTTATTTTGATCAGTGTTTTCCTATACATGCTTTTCTTTTCATCTCGTTTTTACAAAAAAATTCAAAAATTGTTTTCTCAAAAATTTTAAAGCTAGCACCTAATGTTTTAAACAGAATGATAGTTGTATTATATTATTGCTAATTTTTAAAATTCAACCTAAGGCCCTTATATTTTAATGGGCTCATTTGATCTATTCAAATCCACTATGGTTACATATAAATTGTGGATTATATCTGCCATCTTGCCTTATTTTTCTTTTGTTTATCAGTTGGCTTCCCCATTTTTTTCCTTTCTCTCCTTTTGATGCTGCTATTCATTTTGTGAAATATAAAATTTGTGCTTTCACTTGTTTCTCCATCTTTGGAGTGATTATATCCCATTTGTGACTTGTTTCTGATGTGTAACTATATCTTTTAAAACATACTTAAGCCTAGTAAAAAGTTTTAAATGTACATTATAGATCCATTCATTTCTAAATTTGTGTTGATATGCGTGGAGATTCCTCAAAAAACTAGAATTGGAGGTCCTATTTTTTTTTTTTTTTTTGTATTTAGGACAGGGTCTACAGGGTGTACAGAGTCTCACTGCATAGATCAGACTCCTAATGATCTGCCTGTTTACAGCCTCCCAAGTGCTGGGATTGCAGGTGCACACCACCATGCCCAGTCTTAATCACCTTTTCAGCATGCCCTGGGGGCAAGGCCAGCACAGCAGGCCCAGGGATCAAACTTGTGGCCCCTGCGTCTGCCTAAGCAGGAGCTTTAATCCACTGAGCTATTTGGCTGGCCCTTTGGAGGATACATTCAACCCAGCTACTTCCCTTCTGGGTATTTGGCTGAAGAACTGAAAACACCCTAAACAATCAAAATGCCCATCAACTGAGGATAGATGTGTGGTTTTAAAAAAATACAATGGAGTACTACTCAACCACAAAGAAGTATAAACTGGAGACTTTTATAGAAAAGTGGCTACAAATAGAGACCATAGTCATTAGTGAGATACACCAGACATCCAAATGTACTGTTGCCTTAGTATGCAAAGCTGAAAGAATAAGTAAGATTAAGATGTGCTATAGATATTTTAAAATGGGACAAAACTTCAAAAGGAAAAAGAAATTGGGATGGGAGAAAGGAGAAAAGAGGGAAGAGAACAGCAGAAAGAAAATAAATATAAAAGGTGGTGAAAATGGTGATATTACTGAGTTCTCATAGTTCATTGAAAAGAAAAGTCTGTGCTAATATTCCTTGAACAATTAAATTCCAATTTCTTGTTTCCTATACTGAGTATTTACAGATAACAATATGTCATGTATTACCCCTTGTTACCTTCATGTTATCTTGTTTTGAAGTTTTGTTTTATTTCTTTTTCTCTTTAAAACTGAAAACAGAAACTCCCATGTTTTACAAAGTAGGTTTTTTTTTTTTTTTTCTTTTTGGCAGAACTGGGGATTGAACTTAGGCTCTTGTGCTTGCCAAGGAAGCACTTATTCCACTGAGCCATCTCCCCGGTCCCTTTTCAAAGTAGTTTTTAATATTGTGTTCCCATTGGCAGTACACGAGGTTCCATTTTTTTCTTGAGTGAGCATCAATAGTTTGTGGCTTTCAAATAATTTCTTGTGTGTTGAGGCTGCCAGAAAAGCATCAGGCCCAGAAAGGACCCTCAGCTAAGGGCAGCTGTCGTGAGCTCCCCTGGCTCTGGAAGCATCTCTGAGGCAGTGATGCTCACTGTGTGTGTGTGTGTGTGTGTGTGTGTGTGTGTGTGTGTGTGTGCGCGCGCAGTACGTACCTTAAATGCCAACTGAACAGGCAGCTGCAGAGCAGTGTCTCGGGAGCCCAGTACTTACTGTGGGCAGCCATGGGAGTCTGTCTTTGTCCTTGCATTGTCTCTTTTTCTCTACTTGCTTGCCATGTAGAGCCTAGGGCTTTTTTAGGGGGTGTGGCAAGGTGTGCTAAAATGTTGACATGGGAGAAGATGCCTTCCTGGTACACTGTGGGTAGGGCCTGGAGCTCTTCTCTCCCCTCCATTCTCAGGGAGTTATTTTCGTAGAAATCTAAGCTGCCAGTTATGTAGAGGAGACTTATCAGCATTTTTTAAAGGCAAAAGATTTCATTTTACACTAGTGGGGAGGGGAGAGAGAGAAGAAAAGGAAGACAGCTTGTGAGAACAGTGCACTGTCCTCTTCTAGAGTTCTCTCACATCACTTGTACTGGATATCAATTGCTGCATAAATTATAATCGGGAACTTAGGAAGTGGAAGCAGCACCCATTTATTGTCTCCCACTCATCAGAGGTCAAGTTTCTGCTTGGTTCTGTAAGGTTCTGCCCAGTATCCTTCACCAGGCTTTAATCAAAGTGTCAGTTGGGGCTGCGTTCACCTGAAGGTTTGGCGGGAACGCTTTTCTGCCGAGCTCACTCACTTGTCTGCTTAGGGAGCCCTGAAGGGCTTTTCCCAGCTCCCTTGTGCATTTGCTTGTGAGTCTCAGGTCCGCGTGCACGGCCCCTCCTCAGTGTGATGCACAGCCTGGACGCTGGTCTTCCCGTGAGCAAGGGACGGAGCAGCTGAACTGGACACCTGTCTTCCTGCAGCCTTGTCTCAGGCGTGGCACTCTGTCACACATGATATGTTCTGCTTGCTAGAAATAAGCCAGTAAATCAAGCCACATTAAAGGCCTGGGGTGGGCCAGGGGTGGGATATGAACACCAGCAGGTAGAGAGCACATCCTTTCCTGCCCTTGTCTGTGCTCTGGGGTATGATCCAGGCTTCCTAAGAATCAGATCCTGAAGGAAAAATGCAGCTGCAAATAGTTTTCAGAGGGTGGTGACGGTCCTAGGAAGTGCTGGTAGGAAGTGAGGGATTGAGGAGAACAAGGAAGGAAGGCCATCAGGGCGGTGTTTCCCTTCTGGTTACTCTCTGGGCAGACCAAGCTCAAGCCAGCTGGGGGTCCGGGAAGCAGTGGGAGTGGACTCCAGCGTTCTCCCAACCCAGGGCTGAGGGAGCTGAGGGTTTTCTCTACCAACTCTTCACCCCCCCCATCGATTGATGACTGCTCTGAGGGGCTAATTCCCTGGCACTTCTGCTAACCCAAGATTTGTTAAGAACATACCCTCCCCCCCCATCCCCCAACCCCTGGCTCAATTCTCTTTTTGGTGGAGGTAGACATTAAAAAGCTGTCAGCAAGATACTGCTGTGCTTCGGTTGCCAGCTGCCTCCCAAAGGCCCCTGTGCTAGGGCTGTGGGCTCCAGCTTGGTGCCATTGGAAGGTGGTAGAAACCTGTGTGAGGGGAAGTGAGCGAGGTGTCAGGTCACAGCAGTGCACCCTCCAAAGGGGATTCAGGGACACTGGTTTCTTCCCCTCTGTTATTCTCTACCACAATGAAGTGAAGAGACTTCCTCTGTCGTGTGCTCCTCCCAGGGTGTACTTACTACCCCATTGCAGCTTCCGTGCAACTGTGCTGAACAATCACAGACTTGAAACCTTCCAAGTAAACCTTTCTTCTTTTTATGTTGAGTATTTCAGGTATTTTGTTATAGCAATGGAATGCTGAAAATGCAAACACCAACAGTGTCTGCTATACCCATTTAGACAGTGAACTTCATGAAGGCAAGAACCATGTGCTCAGGTCGTCATCATCTACCGCAGTGATAGCCCTGCCAGCTGCTGCAACTGGGTGTGGTGTCACAAGCCTGTAATCCCAGTGCTGGGGAAGCTGAGACAGGAGGATCACTGTGAATCTGAGCTGCATAGTTAGACCCTGTACCAAATAAGTAAATAAGTAAATAAATAAGATTTAAAAGAAAAACAAGGGACCAGAGTGATGGTTCAGTAGGATAAGTGCTTCCCTGGCAAGTGCAAGGGTCTGAGTTCAATCCCTGGTTACGCCAAAAAAACAAAAAAAAAATAAAAAACAAATAACATGTGTATTATAGGCTTGCCTTCCCTGACTCACTGTATCATCTAACACAAACTGCTGCTCAACAGCATTTGCTGAAAGAATACAGATTGCTGATAGTTGTATCACCAAGCAGCCGGAAGGAGACGGCTGTCACATCACTAACTACAAGACAGCAGGAGAAGTGCTACCATGGAGATAATCGCAGGAAGCACGTTCCAACATTGCTTGAAGGTAGAGAAGGGGCTAAGGAAGGTTTCAGACCAGAGTGGCTACTTGAGCTCAAGCTTAAAGATACACAACAGGATCATGTGATTTAGATCTTACGGGTTAGATCATGGGAGAAGGAGGTACAGGAAGACAAATGAGCAACAGAGGTGTTCAGCATTCGTAGAAAGAGAACAGAGGTGCTCTGGGCCCTCCTGGTCTCAGCCTGGTGCTCGATCCATTCCAAAGCTGCGTTCACTGAGCTCTGGGTACTCTCTCTGGCAGCCTTCCGCTCCAGGAAGTCACATCAGCCTGGTAGTCTGAACATGTCCTAGCTCACTTCTTTCTCCTTCCCAACAAACATGCACACGGCACAGTGGATTTGCATCTTTATGGCAAAGATAATCTTTTCTTGGTCTTTCAAAAAGCAGGTACAATATATACGCAACATCACAAATATTTTCCTATGTATTTACTGTTTGTTGGAAGTCTAACCCTAATCCAGCATTTATTAAAACAGGATAGGATTTATTAAATTGGTTCAAGTTTATCAAATATGTACAGATCTTTACATAAATTAATTTGCTTGATAAATATTTGTGAAATTTATTAAGACTCTGGAGAACCTTAAATGTCTGAGCTGTCCAGCTTAATCATTTAAAAGTGTATTTACTTTTTTAACCTAAGGCACTGATTAGGCTCTGAAGTATGGACACAGGAATCATAGACGGGCGGGCGACAGATGACTAATGGGAGGGTACCGCAGGGAGGGGAAAGGTGATGTCCCTGGGTGAAGCCCTTTGCTCACTAGAGTTTCAAGTTAGTGATGGCGCTGCGACCCCCATACATAATGCCCTGGAGACAATGCCAGGGCCCAGCTAGAGCCCAGGTATGCCCTTCCTCTTGCCCATTAACTGAACAGTTATAGAGGCTCCACCACACGGCCAGCATGGGCCTCATGGGCTTGGAATACAAGGTGACCAAGGTATGGGCTTAATCCCTCAAGCTTAAGAAAGCTAAGCCTATGTATGTATAATACAGCTTCAAGTTCTGAGTTCTGAACTCCGCTGAACAAATTCTGTGGTCAGCAGTTGTAATTCTCTGATCTTTTAGATAACTACATAGAATTCTTGGCAGCACCAAAAGATATGAGGACATCTAGGCAAATGGCTATTTCTGCCTTCTGGCTATGGCCTATCAGTCAATTCTGATGTCCCCACCACCTGCACACATGAACATCTTTTTTTTTTTTTTTTTTTTTTTTTTTTGTCTTTTTTGAGACAGGGTCTCACTGTGCAGTTCAGGCTGGCCTTAAGCTCACTTTGTAGCTCAGGCTGGTCTCGAACTCACAACCATCCTCCTGCCTCAGCCTCCCTAGTGCTGGGATTACAGGCATGTGCCACCACGCCCGGCTCCACGTGAACATCTTTTGAGCCAGTCTACTTTGGCTACTGTGTCCACTTGGCCCAAGCCACTGTCATCTTCTCTTAGAATAACTACAATTAGCCTTGTCAATGCTCCTTCAGACCTTTTATGAAATGATAGCTTGACAGACTTCCTTTTTTAAGATCCAAGAATGATTATGCATGTTTTAGAGCACAACTCTTCAGTTTCTTCCTTTTTTTTTTTTGTATTTGGTACAGGGTCTATAGGTTGTTCAGGGTCTCACTACATAGATCAGACTCATAGTGATGCTCCTGTTTTCAGCCTCACGAGTGCTGGGATTACAGGTGCACAGCACCATGCCCAGTCTCAATCTCAGCATGCCCCAGGGGCAAGGCCAGCAGGGCACACTGGGGATTGAGCCCTGGCTGCTGCCCTGGGCCCCAGCAGGTCTTCAATTTCTTCTCATTCCTCGTAGGACAAAATTCCTACAGGCCGTACCCAATACAGGCCCCCTGAGGAGGCCCAGGGGTTAGTACTTCTGCCTGTCTGTGTGGGTTTCAATCCCGGCTCTTCTGTTCTGTGCAGTGATGCCATGGGCAAGAGATGCAGCCTCTGGGCCCCAAGTTTCCTCAGTGACAAGTGGCTGATAGAGTTATCTGAGGTTACTGAGAGGAGTCCATGAGAAGGGATGAGTAGCCCACGTGGTTGGTGTGAGAAACACAGTCGAGCCCGGTGACAGAATTCTCCTCCCCACTTCCTCCCTACGGTGTTCTTTCGTGCTGTGATCCACATGGACTTGACTTTCTTCTGTTACTTCTGTTGCTTTTCTCTCTCGAGCTTCTACCTCTCTGTCTTCCCAGCTCTAACACTTACTCTTTTCCCTCTTTCTGGCTACGCTCAGAACTGTTAGTTCCCAATTTAAGAGTCCCGCAATCCAGGTCGTCTTTCTGAGTCTCTCTCTAGACCAGCTTCTCTCTTCCTTGTCTCTGTGTCCAGGGCACTTTCTGTCTTTCGTCTCTGTCATTCGTCACACTCATGATTACTGCCTAGCAAGACCCCAGCTTCTTGAGTCAGGGATGCTTGCTGTGCTCACCATCATGCACCATCTGGAGCTCATGTGCAGTGTCCCAGAAGTGGACAACTACATGCTGTAGCACGGCGTACAATAGGATTCTTGTCACCTGCTATGGGGCACAGAGATTACCAGCCTTGAGGCTCACCTGTGTTGGTAAAAGCAAAGCATGTCCCACTCTGAGTCACTGACAGAGCTCTCCAATGGGCTTCCTGGTGGCATAAGGAGGAATCAGGGGGCCAGGTTTGCCAGTGCTGGTGGGATATTTGTTACAATGTATGCTTCTTCATGCCTAGCAGAGTCTTAAAAGAATAAATTTTCAGGTTGGGAATATAGCTCGGCGGCACAGCGCCTGCCTGCCAAATGCAAGGTCCTGAGTTTTATCTCTGGTACCAAAACCAAAAACCAGGATAAAATAAAAACAAAACAAAAGAGAAAATTTTCCCAAGAAAATGAAGAACATACATGTCCTCAGGAGAAGACTGACCATACCCTGGGGAGATAAGCTAAGGAATCTATAAACTGCCCAAGATCCTTGGAGGTGATGGCCAGTCTGGGTTCCAAGAATATTTTATGTCCTGCAAAAGTATATCTAAAAAATAATTCTGGAGTAGAGAATGCTATTCACTTCTTCAAATTCTGTACTATCTTTTCAAAGATTCTTGTCTTAATTTACAATGGCTGAGTTTGGCTGGGACCTCTAACACTTGAATTACCTTGTAGATCTCTACCTTGCAAACTATCAAAAGATATTTAAATTCTTCAGGGGCAGAGGAAATGGCTCAGTGGAATAAGCACTTCCCTAGCAAGTGCAAGGGCCTGAGTTCAATCCTCATTTCCACCAAATAAATAAATAAATAAATAAATAAATAAATAAATAAATAAATAAATAAATTCTTCAGAAAAGTGTAATTCTATAGTGTATTCCTTGGTGACTCATACAACTTTCCTCAAATTGAATCTGGGCTAAAAAGCAGATGGCTTTTTAGTTCTTTCTTTTTCTTGCTTCACATGGCCACACCTGGTGTGAGGCATGAGGGGAGACGGTGCAGGGGATTCAGGAGCTTTTGCCCTCAGGGAACCTGAATTCCAGTCTAGGAGCTGGAGCAGGCACCCACCCGAGGAAAGCTAATACCTACAAAAACTGTAAGAACTATAAGAGTAGAAGTGGCCCTTAAGTTGGTTGGACAGGGCAGAGGGAACAACTGGACTGGACTATAATTGCTAAGGAAGACTACTAGGAAGAAGGTGAATTTTCAGCACTTTCCTACATGTGAAGAGATGGTATAGTAGGTGGGCAGAAGGATCTGAAGGAGAGCGTCAGTAGATTGCCTTGGAGGTGAAAGTCAGGAAAACCAGCAGCAGGGAGTAACCACGTGTGGTGGTCAGGGTGGAGCGGGAGGTGATTGGCTTTAGGGTCTGCCCAGGGACTGGCAGAGCATACTTGCAGTGTGTCGTTGTGGGTGTTCTTCATGGAGTTCTGCCTTTGGATAACTGCTATCATCTCTGGAACCTTTCTTGGCTGGCATTGTTCCCTTGCTATGCTTCCCGGCTACCATGAGCTAAGCCTCTTTGCTCTGTCCTGATGTCAGCTGCCTGTGGGCCCTGACTCTAGACTGAATTCTCCTAAACCTTGAGCCAAGTTAAGCTTTTATTCCTTTAAGTTAGGGCTGCTGGATATTATGTCTCAGTGATAAGAAAATGGACTTTTACATCGTGGGAGAGAAGGTTTGTGGAGTTGGGGTCCCGGAGTTCATCATACCAGCTTTGTGTGTGTT
Organism: Ctenomys sociabilis; assembly: GCA_004027165.1. Lineage (NCBI taxonomy): Eukaryota > Metazoa > Chordata > Mammalia > Rodentia > Ctenomyidae > Ctenomys > Ctenomys sociabilis. The sequence continues at coordinate 8,547 of PVKA01026616.1, read as the reverse complement.
GGTGCCAGAGAGGTGTGTAGTGGTAACTGAAGGCATCAGGGGCTCAGAGACAACATCACCGAGGAGGTGTGGGGTGGCCAAAGGGTGTAGCTATGTCACAGGCACAAGGGTACTTTGAGGCAAAAGAAACATCTCCCTTTCTTAAAGTCCTGAATGAGCCTTGTATCAATGGAGTCATTCAACTTAACACATGCACGGCATGCAGTATTTGGGGGAAATGGAAACTATTTCAACAGGAACCTTGGAAGGAGTTCTAGAGCCCCATGGAGATGCTTAACCTTCATTCTGCAGGCCAGGAACTGACAGGAGATGCCAACAAGGAAACGATCAGTCACATTTATTTCTAGGACAGGACCACAGTCAGCAAAGAGTTCGTGGCCACTCTGGCAAGTGTGTAACAACGGGCCTTGTGCATCTGGGTTGGAGACAGTGTGATCTCTGCAGACTGGCTTCACACAGCTCCCACTCCCCCCAGCAGATGCTCCTCCACTCCTGGTCTGGTTAGTCCTTCTGAGTGCAAGCTGGTCCCAATCCTTCATCCTTCACCCCTTGTCCTCTCTAGAGGCTGAAAGCAGCTCCATAGGAAGCCTCCCAGTGGGAAGGCAGAGTTGATGCAGACTCTGAGCAGTGCCGGCGAGAGATCTGACTATTTAGTGCTTTCTTGACTGGCTGGGGGCTCTGAGCAGCTGTTTTGCCCACCCTCTGACTCTAGGGAAGCTGATCTGGGTCTCCAATTCCTCTAACCAGACTTCCATCCGCTCTCTCATTGGATGGCAGTTCTGTATCCTGCTGGGCTCTATGGTCTTCAGAGGAAGGGGATGACTCTGTGGTTTCCTGAACAAGAGTGGTGCTCAGCTCTCAGAGTAGGATGGTGGCTCAAGATGCAGACTGGAGAGTAAGAGTGTCAGTGACTCTCCGGGCCTCTGAAAAGGAGTTGGCCTTAATCAGAATCTGAAAGGATAGGAGCATGTGTGCCTGTCTTTCAGAGGAGGGGAGAGCTTTCTAGGAAGAGATGGGTGGCTTGGGTGGGGCCTCGATTCTTGGCCTTCCATTCAGAGTCCCAACTGTACTTGCTCATCACAGGGAAGCAAAGACCCTGGGAACCCAGTCCCCAGCTGCAATGTGAAGGGGGCTGGGAGTTGGCTGCATTCCAGAGTCCAGTCTGAGGCTGCCGCTGTCATTTGGAGAGAACTGGGACCTTTCTCCTTACCCACCTGACCACGTGACCACCCTCCCTGACCATGGGGATTATGGGTCCACAGCAGCTAGGAAAATGCCACCTTTTCTGGACCAGGATATACTTGCGACCAGACGAAGAGCCTAATTTAGCTACCAGCAGCCATCAATGCCTCAGCACCAGGGTGTCACCAGGCTGGCACCTGGGTCGGGAACAGGGCCTTGCCTGGGAAGACAGTGGTTCCAGGTAAGACTCAGAGCTGGAGGGAGGTGACTGCCATGTGCATGTAGAACCACTGTAAAACCTCATCTGAATTTTGCCTGGGCTCCACCCAGGTGCCCCACGGCCTGGGTTCCTACTTGTGCTATCCGTGTTGGGCCATCTGTTGTCTCCTCCTACACAATAGCGACTCATTTGGGGTCTTGACCCAGGAGTCGCCGTGGTTATCGATGGGGAGAGCTTAGACTGACACATGAAAAGCAGCTTTGTTTAGTGTCCTTGACACAACTAGTCACATGCGCGCAGAAGAGCTTTGTAGTACAGAGGCTGTGTTTGATCCGAATCTTAATAGGTGGGCTTTGGTGCACAGATCGCTAGCACCGCTTACCCCGTGTTTTAAGTCAGAGTAGGTCTTTGTGTGAAGGATTCGCTGCTTCTTTCTCCCTCCTGACAAGAAAGATGAGTGTTTTTACTCACCCATTGAGACTCACAAGCAGCTGAATAGCACTTGTGTTCAAATGTCATATAATAGTCAATGTCATTGATCGAGCAATGTCCTTTTCCATGTTTCTGAATACCTATGTTTGCTGCTTGCCTCTGAGCTCTCTCTCTCTCTCTCCTCTGTCTGTGAACAATTCCTGAAAACCTTCATTCCCATTTTTGTAAAACTTTTATGTCCTTGGAATACTCTGTGGGAATGGTTTTCCCCAGGAAGCTGTTGTATGTTCAGCCCAGGTAGCAGGACTCAGACAGATGTCGATGCAAGTGGTGGTCAGCAAGCCGCAGTGTGGAAGTCAGGTAGCGGGAGTGGTGGGATGGCCACTGTGGTGATGCTGGGGATCTAAGCATGACAAAGGAGACACTTTGGACACGGTCATATCCTGTAGTGTGAAAGCCCAGGTCCACGGGAATGTCCCCTTCCCTTTTTCATAGGGAATTATATTGAGGGAGCTCCAGAAATGAAGTTAGTGGTAATCGCTCTTACTTATAGTAATCTTCAGTTGTGTGAGTGCCTTGGTTGCTTTTCTTGTCCTTTAGACACAAGACTTGGTGCGCACATGCTGAGGAGGAAAGGCTTACTTCAGCTCACAGTTTATGGAGGTTTCAGTCCACACTCAGCTGGCTCCAGGCACTGTGGTGTGCCAGAGGGGCACAGAAGAGGAGAAACAGCTCGTGGCATGGTGGTGAGAGAAACCCAGGAAGAAGGGGTGGAGATAGTACTTTAGGGTTAGGAATTAATGGGAATGGGGCTAGGTTGCAGCTCAGCGATAGTTATTGGCCAGTAAGCACGAGGCCCTGGGTTCAATCTTCAGTACTGCTAACAATCAAGCGAGCAAGCAAACTATCTCAGCTCAAGAAATTTGATAGAATTAATAAAATAGAGCCAAAGAAAGCAGGCAAAGAGAATTAGGAAAGCACAAATTAGCCAATTTTCTAACTGTAAAACTCAGTATAGTTACTAAATAGATCTCAGATTTTGAGAAGACCAAATAACGACTCAACTGTGAAAAGCACAAGAAAAGAAAAAACACATGTAGGAATTAAAATGAGATGTAACTAGATTTATAAAAAAGTTTAAGAATTGAAGACATGTCTAGTTAAATTCTCATGCTAATTATGAATGGTATGTGAAGATAAAACTACATAATGTCTAAAAGCTTGAAAAAATTTTCAGTTACATTAGAAAAGGAGTAAGATCATTTATGTTGAATATTTCAATCAGTTAAGAAAGATTATTCCTATGGTTTTGTTTACTTCTAGCTGTGCAAGCATTTGGCATGTTTTTACTTCATTTCTCAAGTGAGCATTATTTTGTACCAGAACCCGACAAAGAAAGCAACTTCCAAAATTAACACCCAATTTCTTTAAGACTATACCCATTATGAACATATATATGATAGACAGATATATCCTATACAAATGTAAGATATGTCATCAAACAAGTTAAAAAAATGCATATGGCTAAATGTTTTCATGTCAGTTACCCAGAGATTTGTATGCTAGGAAACCTGTTATATAATTAATCACAGTGGTTTGGGGGCAAATTCGTTTTAATGGATATGAAGAAAGACTTTTGATTAAATTAAAGAAATGTGTTTTCTTTCCACATTGAAGCTGACTTTTGTTACATCAATGTTCAACACCATGGTTTTTCCAATTGAGGGAGACTTGCTAAAGATAGCCTGTCTCTTGCTGTCTTTATTTTGAAATTGTCCTGTAGACAGGTGCTGGGGAGATGGCTTGGCAGAATAAGCACTTCCCTGGCAAGTGCAAGGGCCTGAATTCAATTCCCAGTTCTGCCAAAAAAAAGAAAGAAAGAAAAATCTAGACACAGACAATGCATAAAACAAAGACAAAAAGCTCAAGATACAGAACTGGAGTGGATGTGACAAAATTTTATTCTCTCAGAAGATATGACTACCAATCTTAAAAAATACAAATAAATGGAAATATTTAGACTTAATTAAGGGGATTTAGAAATGTGTCTCAAAATAAAGGTAACAAAAAGTTTACTTCTTCTCTTATCTACCACAGAAACTATTAGAAAACAAGAAAAGTTCATGAACTACAAAATAGATGAAAAATCTAGGAATAAACATAGTGAAACATTACTGAAGACATAAGAAAAAATCCAACTGATAAAAAAATCAATATTTAAAGAATATCAATGATCTCTTTAATTAATTAAAGTTACATATATTTGGAATGTAATAAAATAATGCTAAAGTTAACTCACTGATTAAATATGAGATAATAGCTTAAAATTTTAAGAAATGCTCCTGACTTTGTTTCTTTATAAGATACATAGGTTTTATTTATGTATGTATGTATGTATGTATGTATGTATGTATGTATGTATGTATGTATTTAGAACCAGGTCTACAGGGACTCACTACAGACTCGTAGTGATTCTCCTCTTTTCAGCCTCTCAAGTGCTGGGATTACAGCGCGTGCCACCACGCCCAGTCTCAATCGCAGGCAAGGCACACACACTGAGGATAGAATCCCTGCTCTGACAAAGCAGACTCTTTAGTCCTCTGAGCTATCTGGCCAGCTTTAAGATACAGAGGATTTATAAAATTTAAATAATTAAAATGGCAAGGTAACAATTTAAGTCGTTTAGAGAAAGCAAAGAGGTTATCCAATGAAGTGTATTTTAAATTTATATTGTGGATGGCCAAGTAGCTCAGTGGATTAAAGCACCTGCAAGCAGGTGCAGGGGATGGGGGTTCGATTCCTGGGCCTGCCATGCCAGCCCCCACCCCCGGGGTGTGCTAAGACGATGATTGAGGCTGGGTGTGATGTCACATGCCTGTAATCCCAGAGCTTGGGAGGCTGAATGCAAGTGGATCACTATGAGTCTGATCCAGTAGTGAAACCATGAATACACTGTAGGCCTTTCCCTAAAATACAAAAATAAATAAATAAATAAAAATAAATGAAATAAAAATAAAAATTATATTGTTATTTAGAGAAAAATTTAGAATCTCTGAATTTATTCCACAAGGAAATTGTCATATAGATTGTTTTAAAATAAGACATATGCAAGTATTACGGGCAAATATATGAGTATTGACAGAAGTCGTAAGTCATTTATTCATTTGTTTTTTGGTGCTTGTTTTGATTTAGTAGTCTTATTCAAGATAAATATTGGTAGATTTCATTACATTAAAATTGTGTTTACAAAACTAGCATACATTTACTGGTTAGAAATGCCATGGCTGTTAGTAACAGAAAACCTGGCAAATCTATCTCAGATAGATAATAATTTATATACCTCAAGCAACAAACAATATTGGGAATGTAGCTAATGCTATGGATACATAGCCCTATCTCCATTCTTTCCCTTCCCCCCTTACGGTATTGACCTTTGTCTTTGTAGCAGTTGCCTCGGGTTGCATGGTTTTTGCTATACCTCTAGGCTTATATTCATTTTCCATGCAGAAAGGAAGCAAATAGTCAAAAATTCTAAAAGTTATACCAGCAGAGACTATCCATTCTTAAGGAAAAGTTAAACATTCTAACCTAGCCACTGCTATTAAAATCTTATTGGCCACACTGGATCACACGGCCAGTTTAGCTGCAAAGGAGTCTGAAAAATGTGTTTTTCAGCTTTTGTCAAAGAAAGCAACTGGTGAGATAAGAGCTTATGAATGGATTTGGATGTTCAATGACCAATAATCAAAAAGGATACAAATAAACTGAAGAAAATATTTCTATTCTATATGACAGTGGTTAACTTCCTCAATAAATAAAGAGCTACTCCTTGAAAATGAATTACCTGGAAGTGATATGATATCACTTTGAAAAAAGGAAATGTAAAATGTCAATTGACATATTAAATGTTTATCCTCCCTGGTAATGCACTAAACACAAGTTAAGACTGACTTTTTCCAGGGGAACTATCCACTCGGGCCCCCCTCCTGTCTCTCTCTTGGACAGGAGCTTTTTTTCTCTCAATAAATCTATTCTTCTCATAAAAAAGACTGATTTTTTTTGTGTGTGTGCATGTGTGCACACACACACATATGTGTGTCCAATTTATAAAGATTATAGGGAAAAATATTAGTACAAAGACATTTATTCTTCTAGTGACAATTAAGTCATTCTATAGTCTCAAGATGGAAGAACTGTTAAGTAAATTTTCCCATCTACAGATGAAATAATCATGTAGTCATTGAAATACATTTTTCATGTTTAAATTAATAATGTTATATTGTGTATGGGTACTATTATTAACATTTTCATGTTTTAATTTGATCTTACAAACCATTTTACAAAAATTATTACATGTTCTACCCAAAACATCAGAATACACGTTCTTCTCAGTTGCACATGGAACATTCTTCAATATTGGCTGTATATTAGCTGACAAAACCCATTTAAGTAAATATAGAAGAATTGAAGTCAGCCCATGTATGTTATCTGAAAATAGTGTAATTAAACTGGAAATAAATAACAAAGGAAATCATAAAAACTATATTAACGTATGGAAAGAAAACAACAACCTTCTGAACAACCAGTGGGTTGCAGAAGAAATTATACAATTCAACAATGACATGCAATAAAAGAAGTCTCATGAGGGATATTTATAGCACTAAACTCACACATCAAGAAAAGAGAAAAATAATTAAAAAGAGTTAAGATAAAGAAGGAAAAGTGAAATTATCATTACTTGCAGATGACATGATACTCTACAAAGAAGAGCCCAAAAACTCCACTGAAAAACTTGTTGATTTAAAACTCAAATTGAGTAGTGTAGCAGGATACAAAGTCAACAATCAAAAATCCATACCTAAGTATCAAATTCACAGAGAAAGAAATTAGAGAAAGGACATGCCCACAGTAGCATCTAAAATAATGAAATACTTAGGAACCAACCTAGCAAAGCATGTAAGAGATCTGTACAATGAAATTTATAGTACTCAAAAGGGGAGATAGAAGAGAATATCAGAAAATAGAAAGATACCTTTTGGTTATGGATAGGAACAGCCAACATAGAGAAAATGGCCATACTCCCAAAATTGCTATACAGATTTAATGCAATCTCAAGCAAAATACCATTAGCACACCTTGCAGAACTGGAGAAAATGTTCCTAAAATTTATTTGAACCAAAAGAGACTGAAAATAGCAAAGGCAATTCTGGGCAACAATGACAGGACAGGGCATATCTCAATTCAAGACTTGAAATTATACTACAAAGATACTGCAATAACACTAGCATGGTACCGGCAAAAAAATAAAGCAAAACAAAACAAAAAGAGGCCTGAGGATCGGTGGAACAGATTTGAAATTGCCAGTACAACTGCAAACACACTCAGCCACCTATCTTAGACAAAGGAGTCAAATATGTTTACTGGAAGAAAGATAGCCTGTTTAATAACTGATGCTGGAAAAACTGATGTTTCATATGCCAATGGTTAAAGTAGACCCATGCCTATCACCTATTTAGTTTAACAATAAACTAAAGTCAAAGTGGATCAAAAAATCTAAATATTAAAATAGAAACACTACCTTTATTGGAAGAGGAAATAAGTAGAAAGCTTGAAGTCATAAGTATAGGCAGAGACTTTACAAAGAAAAGTCAGACTGCAAGAGAAATATTATAAAGAATCAACAATTTAATCTCACCTTACTAAAAAGCTTTTGTACAACAAAAGAAGTCATGAACAGAATGGAAAGACAACCCGCAGAGTGGGAAAAAAATTATAGCTGGCTGTCCCATGGACAAAAGACTTATAACTAGAACATACAAAGAATTGAAAAAGATCAGATCCTCAAATTCAAAGACCTAATCCAAGAATGGGCATTTGAGATAAAAACACACTCCTTAGATGAAGAAATATAAATGTCAAATAAATACATGAAAATGTTCAGTACCATTGGTCGTACAAGGGAAGCAACTTTAAATAACACTGACATTCTATCTCATTCCAGAAAGAATGGCTATCATTAAGAGGTCACCCAATAACAAATGCAGGAGGGGCTGTAGGGAAAAAGCAGCCCTTCTCCTCTGTTGCTGGTTGTGTAGACCGGTGCAACCACTGTGGAAATCAGTGTGGAGATTCCTTAAACAAATCTAGGATTTGGTTCCATTTGACCCAGCTATTTCCCTTCTAAGTATTTCCAGGAATAGTGAAAAACATCATACCACAGCAATAAATATACACCCATGTTTATAGCAGAACAATTTATAATAACTAAATCTTGGAAACAACCCAAATGCCCATCAACTGAGGAATGGACAAAAATGATGTGGTTTTTAAAAAAATACAATGGAATACCACTCAGCCATCAAGAAAGATAAACTGGAGACTTTTTAAATTTTTTTTTTTGGTGGAACCAGGGTTTGAACTCAGGCCCTTGCGCTTGCCAGGAAAGCATTTATTCCATTGAGCCATCTTCCTGGCCCAAACTGGAGACTTTTATAAGTAAATAGATGCAACTCAAGACCATACTTTTAAGTGAAATAAATCAGACTCACATGCATACACATCATGCTATATCACTATTGTATCACCATTGTATTATATCACTATAGTGATATTTAACATCACAAATTGTGACATTTAATATCACTATTAAACTGAATGATTAAATAAGATCCAAATTGTAGAATAGATACTGGGAATTGGGAATAAATTGTTCA
>PVKA01026615.1:0-31500 GCA_004027165.1 Ctenomys sociabilis | reverse complement strand
TTGTCTTTTATACACTGTGTTATTTGGAAAATATGTTACAAAATAACAAGTAGAAAAATCATTTTAAAAGAGACTATGAATTTTTATAAATCAAAGAAAAATAGTGGAACCATGTCTACCAAACTTTTCACTGTGTTAATAATGGGCTTTTAACTAACTTCCACCTTCAAGCTTTTCTATATTTTCTGATTTTTTTTTTACTATATATTTATATTCAAAACCAGAAAGGAAAAAAATTCCTTTTCATTTTGTAAAAAGAAAGAAAATAATGTCTAAGATTCTGATGGTTTTCTTAAAAACCTAAACCTATTTGCCTTTCATGCTAGATGCTATACAGTATATATTTTTCCTAAAACAGTGAGTGGTTCTCAGAATGTGCTAAAACCCACAGAAAAAACAGCACATGAAACTACACAGCAGCCGGGCGTGGTGGCGCAAGCCTGTAATCCCAGCACTTGGGAGGCTGAGGCAGGAGGATTGTTGTGAGTTCGAGACCAGCCTGAGCTACAAAGTGAGCTTAAGGCCAGCCTGAACTGTATAGTGAGACCCTGTCTCAAAAAGACAAAAAAAAAAAAAAAGAAAGAAACTACACAGAAATACAAATTCTCAGGCTCCACCCGAAAACAATTGTATTAGAAACTCTAGGGGTGGAGCCTGGTAATCTGCCTTCGCAAACCCTCAAGATGACATCAACACAATCAAATTCAAAATTTAGTGTTTGACTTGTTAATGCCACATACATAAAACCAATCAAGTGTAGATAATGTTCTCACCCAGAGATCCTGCTTACTGATAATTTTGTGGGATAAAAGACCTCCAGGATAGTCAAAATATCAGAAACAAAACAGTAATCCCATCTGCACTGTGACTAATATTGATGGAAAAGGAACAAATAAAATTTTCAGATCCAAACATAATAAAAACATCTCCAGATAGTGAATGATTAAAAAAAAACAATCAACCCTGGTACTACTCAGGACAACTTTCCAAATACTCTGTGCAATAACAAATGAACTTAGCATCCCGCTGACCACATAATCACAGAACCACAACTCAGAATACACAAATCTCTGGCAAAAATGTGAGGTTTATTCAACAAACAATGGGGCTATTAACTGGATCCAAGCATTGTAATCTAAACACAGCAAGAACATCTTTATTAAAGCTTCAGTGTTACTAAATGGTGAACAGACTAAGCACACCAAACATGAAAGTCCAAAACACCTTCAAAGCAAATTCACTTAAGATATTTTTCTAGGGGAAATGAAACACCCTCAATATTAAAATAAGGAAAATGTAAAAGAAAGGAAAAAGAGGGTAAAGAAACAGTGCATTCAAAATTACTGCATGTATAATGCAACTTTTAATACTTATTAATAAGGTGTACACTTGCCTCTCGTACATTTTCCCTCTTCAAGATACTGTACTTAACTGTGCACACCTGTAGTATCCATGCTCTGGAGGCATGAGGACCTGCTGTGAATTCAAGGCCAGCCTATACTACACTGGAAATTCAAAGCCAATGTGGACTACAAAGCAAAACCCTGTCTCAAACAAAACAAATCCTTGACTCAGATCTGTTGGATAGTTGTCCTAATCAATATATAAATCTACATCATCTGAATAGCACCACCTTAGATATGGTATAGCTGTACATTATGAAGCTGCCAACTGTGCCAAGCAACAATACTTAAGAATTCATCTGAGGTAGTACACATGTCAGGAGATAGGCCTAGGGTTTGGTCCCTAGCACAGGAAGAAAACAGAGAGATAGAAAGAACCTAATTTGATCATATCTAAAACTCCATGTCGAATTAGCAACCTTTAAAACATCAGACTACATAGTTCACATAGGCTAGGCTAACCAAAGCCTCCAGTATCTACATAATCTATAACCTCATCTTTAGAAGTAGCAGTGATAAAGCATTAGTACAGTTTGTGGGTTCACCTTGAAACTGATAAAGCACAGCAAGTTTTTCTCCAACCCTTGGCTCTACTAATTGTAGTGTATAGAAGAGCAGAAGCTAGTTTGAGAATTTTCCTGCAGACTCAAGCTCTTCGAATGTTTCTGAGTAGACTAAAACTTTACTTTTTATTTAATAGTTTTTGGCTGCCTATTTTTGTTGTCTCTGACAAGACTACTACAACACACAAGGGTCTAATACAACTCTTCCTAGAACCATGGGGAAAAGTATACTGCTTATTAGTAAACCCTTATTCTAGTAACAGAATACTGCTTTGTTTTGTTTTGTATTTTGTTCCAGGGATCGAACTTGGGACCTTGCACTTGCCAGGCAGGCACTTATGACACTGAGCTATAATATCCCTGGCCCCATAGCATACTGTTCTGAATGAAATTTATTTTAAAATTTTTATTTGATGAACAGAATCCACAGATGCAATATCATAGCATGAGAAACAAATTTACAGAAAGAATTCATATCTGTACTCAGATGTGCAGCAATATGGATTATGGTATGCCTCTTCACTATCATTTCTCCTTTAGGTCCACTCTTAGGAGCTATCCACGAGATCACCTCCATGCATAATGGGCCTTATCCAGCTTAGGGGAGAAAAAAAGCAAGACAATTTGAAAGTCTTTCCAGTAATTTACATAGTATCATAAGAAATAAAAATGCAAATTTGACTCCTGGGAATGTTTTTCTTTTTTACAATTAGCTTATAATAAACTTCTGACTTATTTTAATAAACCTGATATTAAGGGCAAATGCTGAGTCACATTGCCCAAAGCATGAATTTGAAAAATGAAGTGATGACAGTTCAAATCTGGTAGATCTTTGTAGGCTTAGTTTTCCCAGTTTTCAAAACTGCCAGAGGGCCAGGGAGATGGCTCAGCAGAATAAGTGCTTCCCTGGCAAGCAAGGGCCTGAGTACAATCCCCAGTTCCACCAAAAAAGAAAAAAAACTGCCACAGGTTTATACTTGGGGAAAAAAGGTTATTTTCTTTTCTTTGTAATTGTAACAGAACAATTTTATTTTTTAATTTTTCCTCTATTTTATTAAGATATAGCTGACAGTAAAAATTGTATGAATTTGCATTACATATTTTGACACATGCATGCTTATAAAATGATTAAGTCAAAGTAGTAACATATTAGTACCTCACATATTTATCTAGGGAAGAGGGGTTTACTAGGGTTTGAACCCAAAGAGTGCTGAGCTATACACTCTAGACCTTTTTAGATTTTTCAGTGTCACCAGGCTGACATCGTAGCTGGGATTACAAGCTTGAGCCACAATGCCCAACACTTACACTTTTTATTGATAAAGATCGACACCTCTTGATTTTAAAACACATTTTATTGACTATAGTTATGTTTAATAAATTTGCAGAAAATGTTCATTCTAAAGCTATATACCCTCTGACTAACATCTCCTCATCTCCTCTACCTTCAGCCTCTGACAACCACTATTGTACCCTCTGCTTCTGAGTTCAACTTGCCTAGATTCCACTTACAAGTTGGATCACGTAGTACTTGTCCTTTTTAGCAGGCTTATTTTTATTTCACATAATATTCTTTAGGTTCACCCATATTGTCACAAATAACAGGATTTCTCCTTCCCTTTTAAGTCTGAGTAGTCTTTTTTGTATGTGTTGGAGGGGCTACATATGTATGTGTATGCAAGTGCATATATCTGTATATAACACATTTTCTTTATCTGTTCATCTATCAATGGACATTTAGGTTGACTTCATATCCTGGCTATGGTAAATAAACATGAACAGGAACATACAGATAATCTCACCTACTGTAGATGTATACCCAGAAGTTGTATTAGTAGATATAATCCCCGGTTTTTGCAGAACCAGGGATTGAACTCAGGCCCTTGCACTTGCCAGGCAAGTACCTATTCCACGGAGCCATCTCCCCGGCCCAATAGTTCCATTTTTATGACAATTCTATTATTGTGGGTAACCGCCATACTGTTTTCTATAATGGCTATGCCAATTTACATTACTACCAGCAATGTATAGGGTTCTCTTTTCTCCATATCTCCATTGATACTTTTGTCATTTTGATGATGACCACTGGAATAGATATGAGGTGACATTTCATTATAGTTTGGGAGAGGTCCAGGGAGGGCTTTTTCCTTTGGTTTTATTATTTTTTGTTGTTTTTGTTTTGGTTTTTCCTTTTGGATTTTTTGTGGCCAGTTCAGACCACCCTGGAGGTGGGGCTAGCATGGCATAGTGCTGGGATCAAACCATGGTCCCTGCACACTTGCCTAAGCTTGCCTAAGTAGGCGCTTTAGACCACTGAGCTATCTCACCGGCCCTTCCTTTGGTTTTAGTCTCTGTAAGTCACACCGGGCTTGATCTCTCAACAATATTCCTCCTCAACCTCTTGAGTACATCACCATACCCAACTCATCATAGTTTCGATTTCCATTTCTCTAGTGCTTGGTGATGGAAAGCATTTTTTTAACATATGTGTTGAAAAGAGGCAATTTTCTGATTACTTGTTTCATGTTAGGCACCCATACCATAAAATCAATTTAGAAGTTCAATCTAAAAACCCTTAGAAAGATTTTCTTTTTCCAGAATTATTCAACAATCATTTTGCCAATTTCCTGCTGTATAAGAATGGTCTTTTCTGATTACAGGACAGAGTCTAAGCCAATATTTTCTCATTTAAATAAAAATATATTCTATTTAAAATTCCTTACAGCAATATGCCAATATGCTCAATAAATACAATCTTGGGGTTTTTCTAGTCAACATTCTGAAAGTAGCTGGCAAATCTGTAGTATAGTTATGCTAACATAAATCATAAAAAAATTACAAGGATAGAACTAAAATTAATTCATACTGAAGTTTTCCCAGTACTAAGACTAACATTGTAGCTCTAATACTCTAGACCATGGTTTTGGCAAAGGGACAGACACACAAATTAACAGAAAAATGACAACCCAGAAACAGACCTCTATGAATATACCCAAATAATTTTTGACAAAGGTGTAAAAACAAATCAGTAGAGGAAAAACAGCCTCTTCAACAAACAGTGCTGGAATAATTGGCAAAAAATTTCACCCTAATTTCACATTTCATATAAATATTACAGAATTATAAAGATTCAAAGTAGATCATAGGTTTACATTTTAGCAAAACTTAACAACCATCAAAGAAAAAACATAGATAAAAATCTTGTAGACCTAAGACTAAGAGCTTTTAAACTTGATACTAAAACCTTGCTCCAAAAATGGGAAAATTGACAAACTGAACCTGATCAAAAATTTAAAACAAGAAAAAAAAATTTAAACTTGAGCTGCAAAAGATCCTGTAAGGAACGTAAAAAGACAAGATATTGAGTGGGAGTAAAAAACATTTGTGAACCACATATTCAAGAAAGTAGACTATAAGGGGTCGGGGAGATGGCTCAGTGGAGTAACCGCTTCCTTGACAAGTGCAAGGGCCTGAGTTCAATCCCCGGTTCCACCAAAAAAAAAAGAAAGTAGACTATGATGGGCAATAGACATGAAAAGGCAAGGTTGAGGGCACAGCTCAATCTCAGAGCACATTCAAGGCCCTCAGCTCAATCTCCAGCACCAAGAAAGATAACTGATCAAAAAGCATAAGCATATGGCAAATGAGCAAATCCAAAGATGCTCAGCATCATTAATTAGAGAAACAAAATAATGCAGAATTAAAACTCTGATGAGCCATTACTATACACACATCAAAATTTTTAAAGTGATCATTCAAATGTGGGCATGGATAGGAAAAAAATTAGAACCCTCATAAACTGGTATTAGAAAGGTAAACTAGTACAGCCTCTTTGGGAAACAAGCTGGGCAGTTCCTTAAAATGTTTTATTTGTTTGTTCAGTTTTAAAGAACATAAAAAATGGGGAGAGTGAAAAAGAACACTAGAAATGATATAGAATTTCACTAAACAAAAGAAATTAGACAATGGTTGCTATATTACATATTGTTATTTTCAAATTAGTTGTTTAGATTACCAGATATAAACATGCACAATTGGTATTTAAAAAGTATAAAAAATTTTAAAAGAAAAAGAAAAAATATTAAAGGTAGAGTTACACTGACAGAGAAATTACACTTCCAGATATATATACCAAAAGAATTGAAAACAAATACTCACAAAAGAGGCTGCATGCAAATATCAATAGAACTTTTATTTTTAATAGCCAGAAACATGCCGGGCGTGGTGGCGCAGGCCTGTAATCCCAGCACTTGGGAGGCTGAGGCAGGAGGATTGTTGTGAGTTTGAGACCAGCCTGAGCTACAAAGTGAGCTTAAGGCCAGCCTGAACTGCATAGTGAGACCCTGTCTCAAAAAAAAAAAAAAAAAAAAAAAAAGCCAGAAACCAGAAGCTGTCCTTTAATGGGTAAATCATTAAACAAACTATGTTATAGTCATACTATGGAAAATTACTCAGCAGTAAAGAGGTATAAACTCTCGTAATACATAAAACAACTTGGATGAGTCTTCAGAAAATCGTGCAAAGTGAAAAAAGCCAAACCTTCACAGTTACATAATGTGTGGTTCTACTTATATAATACCTTTGAAAAAATTATTGAAATGCAAAATAGGTTCATGCCAGAGCTTAAAGAGGAGATGAAGGCAGAAATAAGCTGCTGGAGCAGGGGTTAAAAAAGACATCAAAACTCTCCTTATGGTGAGAAAAACATTCTCTATCTTGATATTCAAGGCATTAGGTCAATATCTTGGTCCTGATATTGTATTGTAGTTTTGTAAGATGTTGCTAGTGGGAGAAACTAGATAAGGGTCAAGCTATCTCTGTATTCTTATAACTGCACATTCATTTTTAATTATCTTGAAATAAGTTTAATTTTCAAAAATAAATGTATTCATATTCACATTTACTTTTTTTTAATGTATTTAGTACAAGGTCTACAGGATCTCACTACACAGATCAGACTCATAGTAATCTTTGTGTTTTCAGTCTTCCAAGTGCTGGGATTACAGTGTGGGCTACCATGCCCAGTTTCAATCACCCTCTCAACATGCCCTGGGGATGGGGCGGCAAGGCATGCTGGGGGTCAAACCCAGCCCCTGCATCTGCCTAAGTAGGCAGCTTTAATCCGCTGAGCTATCTGGCCAGCACTTACATTTCTATTTCGAATCATGTCAATAACTTATTTTACTTTGAATTTCAAGATCTCTTCTCATTTCACCTTCCTCTTACTTTGGCTACTCCAATGCCAAAAGATATTCATCATATAGCTCTTTCTTACTAATGACAAGAAACTCCTTACCTCATGAAAAATAAAATATTTGTCTAGCTATATATCCTTTCCCTTTTTTCTTTAATGTGTTCCATAAACATGTGTTCCTGAAATCAAATTTCATACTAAAAATGTTTCATAACTGAATTTAGTAAAGTTTGGAGTCTGTTGTTTTAATTAAAACTGCTTGATAGGATTGTTTCATATCAGTACATTTGTTTATCAGCACTATGGATGCTCCAGGAAATGAAAATTCGTTCCATTCTGATGATTGTGTTTAGATGTTTCACTAAACAATGTATGTTTTACAGTTTTAAGTTAAAGAAAGGAGGAGGGAAATACAAAGGTAAACACAAATGTAAGGAAAAAGCAAATTCTCAATTTGCAAAGAAGAAACACATAAAGAAGCAAGTTTCATCTAGGAATGTAGCTCCGAGGTGTACTTCTCTGGCATGCACAAGGCCCTATAGGTACCAAAAACAAAAGAAATATAGTCATGGAAAACATGACTGTGTTATAGAACACATCCACATGGATATCTGTGCTTCACTACACAATATCACACTGTCAAATATGTCACAGATCTTGTCATATTCCATGTCTGCAAAACAAGGTCAACATTGGAAATCTGTTTATTCCATGGCCTTTTAATAACAAAACTATGTAAAACAAGAAGGCCATATTCAAATTCAAACCACCACCACTGTTCATGATTTATCTAACATAAGATGGTCTTCATTATTTATCTAACATATAATGTGACATTTATCTAGAATTCTATACCCTGGAAGCATCTAATCAATAGACTTGTTCTAGAAGTGTTACTATTGTCATTGACTTTGTTTTCGCATTTATCTAATGATTAATGTAATTATCAAACCATAAGAGCACATGAAGATAAATTCACTGTAGTGTGAGATAAATGTTAATGGGATGATCTCCAAGGCTCTGAATAGCAGGCAGAGATTTTAAGAGAGTCCTAATTCACATTTATCATTGCAGATCACATTAAGGTAGTCTTGTTTGCACTGTCACAGCTCTTGTCAGCTCAGATGGGTAATGTGTACTTTAAAGTTTCAAATTAGAGCTAAGCAAATATATTACACGCTTAAACTGAATAATCATTTTGCTCTTGAGTTAATATCCGTATGTCAATTTTTTGAAAATGTTAATTAGTTTTTATGTTTTTAGCAACAGGGTCTTCCTATGTAGTCTAGGCTTGCATTGAATTCACTATGTTGTCCTGGCCAGCCTCCATCTCTGGACAATTCTCCTCCCTCATCCTCTTGAGTACTGAGATTACAGGTGTATGTCACCATGCTAGGCACTAAAAATAATTAACTTTTAGAACAGGGTAGATTCAAGATATTCTATGTAAATAACTGATTTAATAAGACATACATTTTTCAGCCAGTAAGTTTTCTAAATTATATACTTTAAAGCAGAACATCTATCTATGACTAATTTCTTAATTAGCAATGTTTGAAATGAAAAAGGTAGGGCTGGGGAGATAGCTCAACAGTTTAAGCACCTGCCTGGCAAGCACATGCCATGCAGTACACCTATAATTCCAGAGCTGGGAAGGCTGAGAAAGGAGGATTACTATAAATCCAAACTGCATACTAAGACCCTGTACCAAATAAATAAATAAATGAAAGATTTTTTCTTTTAATTTTTAAAAATAGAAATACAAAAGCTGGATTGGCTTTTTTTAACCTTTAAATGTAAAAATGTTCAAAACAAAATCATTCTAGCCTTTATTTCTGTGCTGGACCACAACCCAAATTATTTCTAGAAAAGAATCTTGGCCCTGTCCTTAATATTCTCTCACTCTTTTATTTCTTTTACAGACACATGGTAGCTTCTTCAAGTTCTCCAACTTAATTCTACCGGCACCTGGCTTACTCTTAACACAAATTACTCTGCATTTAACCAAAACATGGGCATGTCATAAGTTCAGAAAAAGAAAACCTTAAGCTCATTGATATTCAATAATCACCAAAACAAAACTTAATGACTAAAACTTGTACATACAAACGAACAATTAATGTATATACAATGCATACATTCTACAAGATTCCAAATCATGGAGACTAGATATATATATGCATTTCACTAATGATCTACTGCTTTCTTAAGAATCTTAAAGATCTCAAAGGTTGAAACACTTCCAATTCCACTGTAGATATTACAAAATCTACACATTGATTAACCCAAGCAGCAAAGTACTGTATTCTGGGGCCACTATATTTTGGCTCTTTGCATAACTGCTTTTATTAACTGTACACTGGCTACTTAAATGCTTTCACAAAAACACAAACAACCCATCACATACTGCTGCATTTACTGTATGGAAGAAAGTCAAGACACAGGGTTGGAAAACAATTCTCTGGTCTTAAATTAAAAAATAAGAATAACTAGTACTCTAACCAAGTAATTACTCTTTAATTTTATAACATCATATAACTCAAATAATAACTCTCTCTTTACTCTATCTGCTGATAGGAAATCCTACAGCTAAATATGAATGTGTCTCCTAACTATTCTTGCTCTTGACATCATACTCTCCTTCCAACACTAATTTTCCTTTGTCCCTTTCTTCACCATCTTTAATGTATCCATTATATGTATGCACTTTTTATATACTGTAGATTTTTATAAACCATTTAATTTCTTTCTAGAACAAAGGAAGGGAAAACACAGAGACTAAGATAGAGAACAATTGGTGCTAGGGAAATGGCTCAATAGAATAAGTGCTTCCCTGGCAAGCATAAGGGCCTGTGTTCAATCCCTCGTTCCACAAATAAATAAATAAGTAAAATAAAGAACAATAACCAATCAACCAGAATATAAGAGAAAGGAGATTGCGAGTAACTCAAAAAAAGTTAAAACAAAATTAGTCCCCCAAAAAATAGTCAAAATGTAGCATGAAATACTGTAAGGCAGATGACTCGCATTCTCTGAGTGACTGGTACTATGATGAATGCTTTTGCTTTCTCTATCCCACCCTCTCCCTCTCTCCTCTTTCTCTCCCATCTCTTCCATCTCAATCTCTCTTTCCCTCCTTTTCTGCCTTTTCTCTTAAAAGACTTAAAGGTTTTCGCTAAAAGAGAGACAAAGCTTCTCTCTTTTTTCTTTTAATATTCTTACTGTAGAGGCAGCACCTATTTTGTGGATAAGAAAGATAGGAATCAAGAAAAGTGATTAACTGATTTCTGTGCAACCCAGTTAATGGAGGTGGACAACCAAGGACAGACAGGGAGGCTAAAAAACATTGTAAGCTCGCCGGGCGTGGTGGCGCATGCCTGTAATCCCAGCACTAGGGAGGCTGAGGCAGGAGGATTGTTGTGAGTTCGAGACCAGCCTGAGCTACAAAGTGAGCTTAAGGCCAGCCTGAACTGCACAGTGAGACCCTGTCTCAAAAAAAAAAAAAAAGACAAAAAAAAAAAAAAAAAAAAAAAAAAAAAAAAAAAAAAAAAAAAAAAAAAAAAAAAAAAAAAAACATTGTAAGCTCTTAAATGCACAAAATAATAGATGTGACAGCTACACCTTCATGTGTAGTTACCAAATGACATTGAATGTACAAGTTTTTTTTAAATATCCTGCCTATTTATTTCCAGTAAGACCCAGCTTTTCAAATAATTTTTAAATGAAAGAAAATTATATGCAGAAAGCATTGCTGTTATCACAAAACATATATGGTAAAGAGATACACAACAAAACACTAACAGTTTGTTAAAGAATTACAGCTGCAATCTAATTTCCAAATTTTTTATCATGTTGACATGTGTTAAGCAGTGAAAATATTAAACAGATAACATTTTACCATTAATATGTTAATTTTATTAATCTTAATTTTGTGCAGTATCACACAAAACAATTTAAGACAATAATTAGTCCATGAAGTTTCCTACCACAATGACATAGCAATCATATCACTCTGACATTACAGGAATCTCAGAAATCAGAGGTAGCAGCTAAGCTAAAAAAGAAAATGTGCAGCAAAAATCTTAGCGCTAATGTCTCGCTAAGAAAGAATGCTAAGTGAAAGACTCAATGACTGGGTCCTCTATTAAATATCTGCAACCAATACAAAATAGAGACATTAAAGTAGGGAGAGCAGAATAAATCAAGCAAAAATCTGGACTTAAAAAGATAGCAACTGGTACTGAAACAATTAGGATATTCATAGGCTAAAGAATAAAACTGAATATCCCTCATGTCATATATAAAAATTAACTTGAAATAGGTCAAAGACCTAAGAGATATTTCTTGTGTGTGGCAACTGGAACTGAACTCAAGACCTTGCACTTGTCAGTCAGGGGCTGTGCTACTATATTCCTGGCCCAAAAGCATAAGACATTTAGAAAGAACATAAGAAATTCTTTAAGATAGTAGGTTAAGCAAAGCTTCCTATGACAATAAATACCAAAAGTACAAAACAAAAAAAAAGATAAGCTGGATGTCATAAACATTAAAAACTGAGCAGCAAACATTAAGGAAATAAACAATAAGTGAAAAGATAACTCAAAAGAATGAGGTTATTTGTAAATATACTGAGAAAACAATAAAAAGATAACCCAATTTAAAAATGGACAAAGGGTCTAAATAGACACTTTTCCAAAAAGATAAATGATGACCAACAACCACATGAAAATAGCCATAAGGAAAAAACAAATCAAAATTACGAGATGAAATTTCATATGCACTAGGATGGCTAAAAAAAAGATAATAACAAACAAGTGTTAGCAAGGATTGGAGAAACTGGATGAGAATGTGAAAGCAGTGCAGACTCTAGAAAACAGTCTTCAAATGTTAAAACAGTTACCACATGACCTAGAAACCCTACTCTTAGTTATACACCTGAGAAAAATGAAAACACAAAACTAGTACAAATGCTAGTACAACTAAAGGTAACAGCAGCACTGAGTGATTTGTGATCAAAATTTCAGTATTTGTATTACAAAGAAGGAACTTACATTTTAAAAATAGGACAATCCCTAACATCTATGGAACTGTTTTCAAAAATTAAACTTGCAGCTAGCAAATAGCTTAAAAGATAAGAGACAAAAGAAAGAGATGACTCCTTTTCCAAAAGAATTTGCTAGGCAATAGGCTTGGTATGTATGAATGTGCTTGGGCCTTTCAGAATTACTTATCACATATGGAAATCTACTAACATCCTATGTATGGTTTAAAATGAAAATAAGAATAGTTACTTAATAAAAAAAAATCAAGCTACTATAACTTCTCAAACAAAAAGGTAAAGACAAATAATTTTGTATCACAGTATAAAAATAAGTGATGATACACCAATTGGCAAAGAGTATGGTTGGCAACACATAATAAATATTTTCTTAAAGAGCTACTAATTTACTGTTATTTTCTATTTCCTAGTACTTCTATCTCAGAAATAGCCAGAGATTGGTATCTTACAAACACTACCAGTACCATGGAGCTGAGTGTAGTGGCTCACACTATAACCCCAGCTACTTGGGAGCCTAGGCAATAGGATCAGCAAGTTCAAGGCTTATGGTTATATGTTAAATTTTTTTAAAGAAATGTTGTTTGGGCGAGGGGGTGGCTGAGAATCTAGTTCAACAGTATAGCACCTCTGTGATCAATCCCCAGTAATACAAAAAAGTGGGGGAAAAAACTACCTCAGAAGATGGAAGAAATTGGAAAGTCAATTTTATGAAAAGTGAAAAGGAATTTAAGATTTATAGTTCAAGATGATTAGGGCAAACGGCATACTGTCTTAATGGAACTTGTTTAATGACTGTAATGGAAAAAAAACAGGAAATAATGAAAATACATGCAGGGATAGGCCTGGAATCTGAAGCATCGAGCCTATGCATGTGGGGCTTCTGAATGAAATAAGCAAAAAAGTGACATCATCTCAGATAAGCAGTGAGATGCAAGAGGAAGACAGCGGGTACTTATTTGTATTTGGGATGTTCAAGTGATTAAGCTCTGAGGAAAATCTAAGGTTATCTCCCAAAGAAAAGGTAAAACCAAAAATTATATAGGTGCTCAGAAAAAACAAAACTGGCAGGATCATACGGCAGCTCCCAAACATTTTGTTTTTATCTTTTACAGAGTACCCTTAGGGCAAAAGACCCTTAACTCATTTCCACAAAATTCTCTTTCTAATGGAAAAAGAATTCTGTGAGCCGGGCGTGGTGGCGCATGCCTGTAATACCAGCACTCGGGAGGCTGAGGCAGGAGGATTGTTGTGAGTTCGAGACCAGCCTGAGCTACAAAGTGAGCTCAAGGCCAGCCTGAACTGCATAGTGAGACCCTGTCTCAAAAAGACAAAAAAAAAAAAAAAAAAAAAAAGAATTCTGTGACAGCAATGAGTCATATTTAAAATCATTCATAACACACATCAAGTGTATGCCTGTCATCCCAGTACTCTGAGAGGCTGAAACAGGAGCCTCTGTTCATCCAGTTATGGACAAGTGAGACCCTGTCTCAAAATAAAAAATGTTTAAAAAAGGTTGGAGATATAACTCAGTGAAAATACCATGGGTTCAATCCCCAAACCATAGAAAAACAAAACCTTGAAAATTGTAGGTCAAAATTTAGTTGATACAAATACAGTATGTATTAGTATTTGGTTGAGGACTTATGATCACAATGAACTAAATTTATAACACTAACTTAAAAAGCCATTTATCATATAAAACAATACCACCTGAAAACCACAAGCCACTCAAGACAACACTGATGGTTCCCTGATAAGGACTCATGACAACAGGCTCCAGTACAACTTTTGCTAGGTTGCCAATGCAGTTCAGCCGCCAAATTTCTTAATGCTGAAATTCCAGTAACATTTTATTTTATGAAAACCAAATATTTATAACCACTGGTGATGCACTTAGGAAAATATTACTAAGTAGCCCCCAGTTTTTATAGACTATGAAGTGAGGAAAAATGATCCCTGAGAACTTAAGAAAATGAGAACTGAGAGGAGCATGGTGATCATAATCATAACGCCAAGACAGGGGTTGATAACTGAGTAATAGAACTGGTCCCAAAAAGGGAGTTAAATGTCCTTTTAATGGGACAAAAAGCAAACTACAACTACTACTACTCCAAAGATGGCACTGTGCTGACAAAGTGCTGGGATGAAGGAAGTTGTGCAGATGGAGATGAGTAGTCTCCTCTCCCTTCATGGGGGGCTGGAGGAAGGGCACTGTATAGTAACTTTTTGCAGAGAGGAACAATGACTTAAGACCATACAAAAAGAGTAAAGTTATTATCTATGTACTGGTTACATGGAGATCAGATTGCAGTACAGGTAAAGAGGAGGACAAATTACTTCTGCCCCACAGGTAAACTAAGGGGAAAGTAATCCAGAACTGGGCTTGGTGAGTGATTATCAACAAGAAGTACTGGACACAGTAATCTCCCAACTAAGACTCAACAGTATTTAAACATATGTGGGCTGGGGGTATTGTTCAATAGTAGAGGAATTGTTGCCTAGCACACTGCAAGGCCTTGGATTCCATCCCTAGAAGAGGGGTGGGAGCTGGGAACGGGTGTTTTGATTCACTTTCTCTGTGGCCTTGGGCAAGTCACTCAACCTCTATGTGCCTCATCTGTAAAACGGGAGTAATAATATTACCTACCTAATAGGATTGTCTTATGGTTTCAACAAATTATATTTGCACATTGTTTAAAACAATATTTTTCACATCTAACAAGTGCTACCTAAGTTTTGTTAAATAAGTTAAAGAAGGTCAGAGTTCGTTTTGACATCTCCAAATAATGCAAAGTAATGGTAGTGGGGTGGAGGAGCGCAGACGTGTTAAATTTTCATCAGTGATGTGAACACCACAAGGCTGCACCTGAGGGAAGGGGTTGTCTTCCCAACAGCGTTCAAAGAACACCTGGGCGCAGTCTGAAGTAAACTTGCTTCCTCTCTGGGCCTAGGATTTTCAGCAACTCGTTTTTGAGTAGTTGCAATTTTTCAAACAAGCGCTGAATTTCGCACAATAATCCACAGAGTAAAATTTCGTTCTAAAGATCAGTACTTTGGGCTAAGGCAGAACAAGGTGTAGGCGCTGGAAGAAGGGTGATGTCCCCAGGGGGTTGATCTACCACCATCTGTCAGGCAGTCCCCCACCTCCCAGCGCCGGGCTGCCCTCGAAGGAGAATGAAGGCTACACCGCTCGGAGAAGCGGCGAGAGCCTCAGTCGTAAAGGGAGCCCCTCTGGGCTGCACAGAGACCCGCCTCGCCAGGACGCAGGTCCCTGCCGGTCCCTCCACAGGGCGGCGCCGACGCTGGCCCTGCGGGCTGCCGGCCAGCACACAGATCCCAGGAAGTCTGCCCGTCCCGCCCGTCCCGCCCGTCCCGCCCGTCGTCGGCTCCGGTACCCAGGGTACCTGAGCGTGGGCCCGATGCAGGCCGTGTCGGTGCTCTCGATCTCTCGCAGGATCCGCTCGTGCTCCGCCGCCGACTCCAGGCTCTCCGCCTCCGCCATCTTAGCCCGCTCCATAGACTGGGGGCGCCGGGCACCGCGTCCCCTCCTTCAGCTAGGCTCACCTTTCACTCCTCACACTCAGTCTCACCCAAGGCTCCAGAGCCACCCCAGCCTCCAGCAACCCACAGTTCGACCCCTCCCTCAGGCTTGCCACGCCCCCTTGCGTCATCACGTTAGGACGTTCGCGCGATCCCCACTGGGATTTGCAGTCCTCAGGGCGTTACTAGGCTGGATCTGTTCTTTAAATCGTTCATACGGAGCACGCGTTGATAGTCCATATAAGCCAGGAACACAACAGCATTGTGTATATAGTGATGATCAAGCCAGACAGTGACACTGGCCTTACAAATTCTTGTTTAACACAAAGCGCAAACAGCTCCGCGGGAGCGAAAAGGAAAAACCATAGAGACCTTACAGAAGGAATGGGGAGCATGGGACAGAACTGGAAAATCCAAAACTGCGATACAAGGCCGAATGTTGAACAGTGCTTCAGTGACTCGCTTTCAGAAATCCCTTCTGGTCATGAAGGCTTCTTAGCCACAACTCCTGGGAAGTTAAAGGGTGTGACTGGAAGGTGTGAGGAACACCCAGATAGTCAAGAATTTAATTTGTGCTAACGTAAAAGAACAGTGGTAAGATGTTGGGGCTGGTGAGGCATCTTCAGGGAGAATTTGTGAAGATATTTTAAATGTGAGGTAGAAGTTGTACTTTATTCTTATGGTTTCACTAATCCAGTAGACAACTCCATCAGAACTACCTGGAAACTTTATCTTGTAATACTAAGGGTCCTTCATCCAGTAATTCTGATCCAAGCATCTGCATTTCATAAACTCCCTCAAACATAACTTTAAAAATCAGATCTATTGATCAGTGCTAACAATAAATAGAAAGCCACTGCAAGTATTGTACAGGAGTCACATAATTAGAACCTCAGGGTTAGGAAATTTGACCAACATTAAGTGTACAAGATGTGCAGAGAAACAATTTGGAGACAGGGAGACATCTCATAGGAGTTGTTAAGCTCTACACCAGAGAAATAGCAAGTAGAATAAATCAACAGAAAAAGCATTATAAAGGAGAAGTTGGAAAGAGCAAGGTAAGCATTACTTTAGAGGCTGAAACTAGAGGGACTGGGAGAGTAGTGTTGATATCAAGAAAAAAATAATCTTTGACAAAGGAGTGAAAAAACATACACTGGAGTAAATATAATCTTTTTAATAAGTTATGCTGGGAAAATTGTATATCTACATGCAGAACATTGAATCTAGACCCATATATCTCACCATATACTAAACTAAAATCAAGTTAATCAAAGATCTAAATATCAAAACAGAAACAATTTACTGAAAGATAAAATAGGTAAAGATCTTAAATACATAGTTGCAGAGGACTTTCTGATTGATTGTTTGTTTAGTTATGTTTTGTTGGGACAAGGTCTTCCTATGTAGCTCAGGCTGGCCTTGAACTCAATATGTAGTCTACACTAGCCTCAAACTTCCAGCAATCCGTCTGCCTCAGTCTCCTACACAAGGATTACAGAAATGCACTACTATGCAGCAAGGACTTTCTGAGCAGAACTAAGTAGTGCAAAAAAATAATACTGAAAATCCGCAAGTGAGATTTTATCAAATTTTTAAAAATTATACATAGCAAAGAAAGCAACCAAAAGAATAAAGACAGAACCTACAGAATGGGAAAAAATATTGCCAGCTATTCCCTGGAAGAGGTCTAATACCTAGAATATAAAATGAATTCAAAATATAAACCCTCTAAAACAAAATACTGGGGCCAGGGAGATGACTCAGTAGAATAAGTGCATGTCTGGCAAGCTCAAGAACCTGAGTTCAATCCCTAGTTCCACCAAAAAAATAGAAAAGAAAAGAAAATACCCAGCAGAGGCATGGTACACATCAGCATTTGGGAGGCTAAGGCAGTAGGACCACCATAATAATAATAAACAAAAGAACCACTCAAAAATTAGCAACCAAGGTAAATAATTATTGAATTTTTGATATAATTCAGCTATAAAAAAACCTGTAAATATAATATCATGTATGCACCTTGTACAATACCAAAACGTTATGAAAACAGTTTGCAATGTATTAATTCATCAACTCTGTATGGTTAAGGTGTTTTGAAACTGCCTGATTGACATTTGTATTTTAATAAAATAAAAATAAATGGAAAAAAAAATTAGCAACCAGCTCTTTCCCATCTTGCAAGATGGCAGGTAAAAAAAAAAAAAAAAAAAAGAAAAAACTGAGGGCTGGCAAGATAGCTCAGCGGTCTAAAGCGCCTGTTTAGGCAAGCTCTCAGGGACCATGGTTCAATCCCTGGCACCACATTCCATGCCATCCCCTCCCCCCAGCGCGGGCTGAGCTGACCCCCCCCCGCAAAAAAAGAATCCGTGATGTGTAGCGAGACACTGTAATAAATAAATAAATAAATAAATAAATAAATAAATAAATAAACTGAGAAGCCAGACACTAAAGAGAAGAAACCCAAAGCCAAGAAGGCTTCTGCCAGTGGGACTGATAAAAAGGGTAAGGTGAAGGCAAAACAGTCTTAAGAAG
This sequence comes from Ctenomys sociabilis, assembly GCA_004027165.1. NCBI lineage: Eukaryota > Metazoa > Chordata > Mammalia > Rodentia > Ctenomyidae > Ctenomys > Ctenomys sociabilis. The sequence goes on along the minus strand of PVKA01026615.1, from coordinate 13,206 downwards.
GGGAAGCCCCAGCTGAAATCTTGTCCTGGTTAGAGGAATTGTTAAATACTCCCGATCTGCTATGTTATGTATTTCAGAAAGGCTCTGTACAAGAGAAAGTACACAGCTGCTAAATCAAAGGTTGAGAAGAAAAAGAAGGAGAAAGTTCTTGCTACAATCACAAAAACCATTGGTGGGGACAAGAATGGAGGTACCCAGGTGGTTAACCTTTGAAAAATGCCTAGGTACTACCCTACCAAAGATGTGCCCCAAAAGCTCTTGAGCCACGGCAAGAAACCCTTCGGTCAGCATGTGAGGAAACTTCAAGCTAGCATCACTCCTGGCACCATCTTGATCATCCTCACCAGGCATCACAGAGGCAAGACAGTGTTTTTTCTGAAGCAGTTGGCCAGTGGCTTGCTACTTGTGACTGGGCTTCTTAGCCTTAATCATGTTCCTCTATGAAAAACACAACAGAAATTTTTCATTGCCATCTCTACAAAAATTGATATCCGCAAAGTGAAAATCCCCAAACACCTCAGATGCCTCAAGAAGAAGCTGCAGAAACCCAGACACCAGGATGGTGAGATCTTCAACACTGAGAAAGAGAGATACCAGATTTCAGAGCAGCACAAGGTGAATCAGAAAGAGGTGGACTCACAGGTTTTAGCAAAAATCAAAGCTGTCCCTCAGGTCCGGGGCTATCTGTCATCCATTTTTGCTCTGACCAATTAAATTTATCCTCCTAAATTAGTGTTCTAAATTTCTTACTAAGAACCTAATTAAATAACTGATACATTTTTTAAAAATGAACAACAAAATGAATAGACACTTCTCAGATGTACATATGACCAATAAACACATAAAAAAAAAATATTCAGCATCACTGGTCATTAGAGAAATGCAGATTACAACACTGAGATACCATCTTATTCCAAAAACCATGGCTATCATCAAAAAATCAAATAATAACAAATGTTGGCAAGGATGTAGGGAAAATAGAATGTTTCCACGTTGTTAGTGGAAATGTAAAGTAGTACAAGCACTATGGAGATCAGTGTGGAGATTCCTCAAAAATCTAAAAGGGCAGATAGCTCAGTAGAATAAGCTATGTATTCCACAAAGGCTCTGTACAAGAGAAAGTACACAGTGCACTGGCTAGTGCATTGTCCTGGGTTCAATCCCTGGTACTGAAAAAATAAATTATAATACCTAAATCTTGGAAATGACCTAAATGCCCACCAACAGATGAATAAAGAAAATGTGATCTCTCTATGCAATAGATTATTACTCTGTCATAAAGAAGGATAAACTTGAGGCATTGTAACTAAAGAAAGCCCCCAAGACCATAATGTTAAGTGAAATAAATTAGGCACCTAAGTTTAAATATTACATGGTGCTGTATATATGAGAAACCTAAAATATAAAGAGCCAAGTAAAAGATCAATAATAAGAAGTAGGGAAGATCTTTTTCAAATGAGGAGAACAAGGGACAGCAGTTGTGGGAAGAAGGAAAGGGAAAGGGGATAAAAAGATAACTTAAGAAAAACAAGGAAATAGAGCTTTTGCGTATAGGGAAGAGAGCAAGAGTTGGAGGAAGCAGGGAGAAACGAGAAGGAAAGGGTTATACACAACTAGAAACTCCACTATGATAAATGCAGTCATTGTGTGCTATAAACATGAAAATAATGGGGGGTGAGAAAAGCCATGACAGAAAAATCAAAATGAAAGTTGAGACTAAATAATTTATGTTATAATCGTACTCTAATGATCTAATCATTAAAAGAAAGACTGTATTCAAGACTTTGTCTCCAAATTGTAGAGTTGACTGAGAAAAAACAAGTCATGAAACAATATATAGATCATGTTCTCATTTATTTTCTAGATATCATACATATTTATACATCTATGTAATAGTACATAGATATAATATTTCAGAAAGGACACCCCCCAAAACTTTCAGCAGTAGCAGCAGCCAGGAGGTAGGTTGAAAGGAGAGGGACTGAGTAGACAGAAAGTAATTTTTAATTATATATCGTCTTCACTTTTGGAGGTAGTTTTCTTGTCCTTATATTGTTTTTTGCAGGAATGGAGCAAGTTGCTAAACCTGTCTGTGCCTAGGTAATCCCTGGCTGTCCTCATTTTAGCCATTACTCATGCTTACACAATTTCAGGCAGATGTAGGAGAGATGGAGTCTTCCATATTTCTGAAGATCTCTTGAAATATATAACAGAGATCCCGTTAGGCACTCATTTTAGCATTAGCCAAAAGCTTTTCGTTCATCACAAGAAAATGATTTACGTGTAGGCCAAATATGTACAGTAGTGAACTTAATTCTGCTATTTTTGGCATTTCTTGGTTTTGTTTTGTTTTGTGTGGTTTGTTTTGTTTAGTTTTTTCAGCCACTACAGAGGCCAGATACCCAGTATCTTACCTACAAGGGTGTGTAAGTCCTGAGGGACTGATATTAAAAAAGATGTAGCAAAGATAAATCTCTGATATTAATAATGCCTCCAAATTAAAACAATTTCAGGTAAGTGTGAAATTACCAAAAAGCACTAGACTAAGACTTAGAGATCCTTTGAGTCAATTCCAGCATTAGTAGTTAGTGCTCCCTGTATTAGAATCTCCACATATAAAGCATTAAGTCTGTATTTTAAAAAGAGGGTGGGGTCCCACATTGGCTGTTTGATCAGTGGAACCATTAGAATAAAAATACATATTTCCCCACTCAGTATTTAAGACTCTTCACAATTTTTCTCCAAGGTAATTTTCCAGGTATAATATACAAAGAAGCCGTCCGTGTACACCAACTGCATTAAATCTTTAAAATGCCCCTTTACATTAGGTATCATGTGTCATACTCTATAGATGAGAAACCTGAAATATTGGGTCATACCCCACATCCCACTGCTAGTAGATAATGAAGCTGGTATTTAAACCATGTGCACCCAATTCAAAGGCCCATTCCTAACCAATAACCCAAGGATAGTGAAACTTTTAGAGACAAGTTCCAAAACTGCAACCCAAAACTCACTTATTTATTGCAAAGTGCCAACACTACAATTAAACCTAAATGCTGAGGTTTTAGTTTATAAAAGCCAATTTATATATTAACATCCTTTGTCTTTTTTTTTTTTTTTGTCTTTTTCTATTTTTTTGGTGCAGGGTCTCACTATGCATGCAGCCCACATTCATAGTGATCTTCCTGCTTTTTGCCTCCCATATGCTGGGATTACAGGTGCGCGCCACCGCGCCCGGATTGCATCGCGGGCTCAGCGCACCCGAAGGCGGGGCCGGCGCGGCTGGGGGAACCAAGGATCGAACACTGGTCCCTGCGCTTACCTAAGCAAGCGCTTAGTCCGCTGAGCTATACCACCAGCCCAACATCCTTTGTCTTAAAAGAAAAACAACACATGTGCCATAAGTTCACCACCACTGATAGCCTGTACTGTCCGACCCTCCCTCCACTGTCAGGAGGTTGCTGTGTGAGCTTAAGCAAATCACCCTGCCTCTGCGCCTGTTTCCACACCACTGTAATGAGTTGTATCATTTCTGAGGCCCCTTCCAAATCACCTTGGTGATCTCATCACAAAACCGCATCCCCTTAGTTACTCAAATGAGCTTCTTTTCTCTTCTGCATCAGTAGACATACACCACTCTCCTCACAGCACCTCACTGCCACACCTAGGCTGTTGTTCCAACATGTTATTTTTCAACTCTCCTTTGAAGTCTGGAGCATCAGAGGGATGGTGACCAGGTATGAATATCCATAGTCCTCAGAAATTTTACCACTTGACTCTATTTTTCCTCATTCTCCCTCTGCCATTATCCTGAGGCTATTTAAAAATCATCATGGAAAACCCACCTAACAGCCTGACCTCATAGATCTCTACTGCTCCAGCCAGGTTTCACCTGCAACATTTGTAATGAATTCTTGGCCTCACCTTTTGCCTGAATATTTCACAAAGAAAACAGTGAAAAAATAGCAAAACGGTGAAATTGTTCTCTCTCTCTCTTCCATATATTCTCTTGCATCTAATTTCTAGGACCTACACTTTAATCTCACTCTTCATCCCTAATTTTTTCTTTGGTGGAACTGGGGATTAAACTCAGGCCCTTGTGCTTGCCAGGGAAGCATTTATTCCACTGAACCATATTCCCAGCCCCTTTGTCCTTAATTTCAATTAGTACTTTTAATCAATTATTACTTTTTCACCTTCTATCATGGACTTTCTTCTACCCTAGATTCCAATGAAAAGATCTAACTTTGATTCCTGGCTTCCGTATTAATCATCAAGTGAAACTGAGAAAGTTTACATGGCTTCGTAAAGCTGCAGTCTTCTCATATGTAAAATGAAGTTTATAACCTGTACCTAAGGCAGTTGAAAGAAATAATTGGATGGGAGTGCGCCTTGGTGATAGAGCACATGCTTAGCATGTCAAGGTACTGGGTTTAATCCACACCACCAAAGAAGGATAAGAATGGAAGAAAGGATAGGAGAGAGAGAGAGACAGAGAGAGAGAGAGACAGAATGTAAAGGGCTGCACATTAGCTACTCCCTGAGTGCATACTCCTGAGGCATGAATTTGAATAAACTTAATTCTTTAATTCTCTAGCTTCCTTTAACATCATGATCTTTTATCATACTCAAACTGTCAACCTCTTCCGCATCCATTCATAATTCTTTCTTCTCTACTTAAGACCCCAGCTCAGCTTCCTGTTTGTCTCATTCTTAGAAATACCTTTGCCTCACACTTCATTGACAAGCCCACCATCCCTTGTTAAACCCTTGTCCTCTCTTCCCATTACCATCTCATCATCCAGCTCCTTATCTCCTGTGTCAGAGGAATAAGGATCTCTTATCTTCTCTAAGAGAATCTCTTTGCAACAATTCTTGCAATTATCTCTCACGTAGTCTTCCTTTTTTCCTTTAATAATGTTTCTCCTCCCTCACCTTCTGATGCTTTTAACTCAACTCTTCTGATTCTGTTTCTGCTAGACTTGCACCTAAATCTTCTTCACTACATTTTTTTATTTTGTCTGTGGACTTGGTTTTCTGCTCAACCTCCCACTCTCACCATTTCAGTACTTCTCCCTGAATGATATCACTTAATTCCAAAGGATCAAAAATAACCTCTACCTTTGATGCCTCAAGTCCTTATTTAAACTTCGGTCCTAAATTTCTGACTGCTTTCTGAACACTGCTTCTCAACATCCTGCTACCACTTCAAACTATTCTGAACAAAGTCCTACAATCATAATAACATTAGCTCTTTCTCCTTCTGAGCTTTTCTCTAACAAATAAGGGCCACCACTATTATTATTTATTCAACTGATATAATTCTGTGTAGTTCTGTCCTGTTTATACACAAAGCCAGGAACACCCAAGACAAACAACTGCACCTATGCTGACCCATAGGTTGACTGATGGGTGCTAACATGGTAGAGGCAGAAATCAGCCTTGAGGAGTTTACCCTCTGAGCTCCAATCATAGGCTTGATCAGAAGGTAAAGTGAGAAAGCTGGGCGTGGTGGTGCACGCCTGTAATCCCAGCACTCGGGAGGCTGAGGCAGGAGGATTGTTGTGAGTTCGAGACCAGCCTGAGCTACAAAATGAGCTTAAGGACAGCCTGAACTGCATAGTGAGACCCTGTCTCAAAAAGACAAAAAAAAAAAAAAAAAAAGAAGGTAAAGTGAGAACCACGTCATCTTCACTTCTAATTCTAATCTTTCCTAGTACTATTCTAAATGTGCTCTCACTCAGACTCTCACTCTTTGCCTTGCTGCTTCCCTACTTCCTCTGTAATTCTTCCCCACTGCAGGCTTCTAGTATAAACCAGCCTTTGCTACCATTTTCCAAGAATGTTCCTGCCACCTCTGCCTTGCATGAGCTTTGGCCTCCCTTCAGGAGGGTGTGGTGGCACATGCTTGCAATCCCAGCACTTAACAGGCTGAGGCAGGAGAAGCAGGAGAATCAACATAAATTCCAGGCCAAGGGCCAGGGCGATAGCACAGTAGAATAAGCACCTGTCTGGCAAATGCAAGGTCCTGAGTTTAATCCCTGGTACCACAAAATAAAAATTAAAACATTAAAAGAATAACAAATTCCAGGCCAGTCTAGAATACATAGTGAGGAGTAGCATCGTCAGTCTCTCTTCTGATTGCCGTCAGAGTCTCCCAAGGAGCCCAAACAGCTACAAAAGCTCTTCATCAGAGGGCTGAGCTTTGGAACAACTGCTAAGAGTCTGAGAAGCCATTTTGAGCAATGGGGTACACTCACAGACTGTGTGGTAATGAGAGACCCAACTTATGCCACTATGGAGGAGGTAGATGCAGCCCTGAATGCAAGGCCACACAAAGTGGATGGAAGAGTTGTGGAACCAAAGAGAAGATTCTCTCTGTCTCAAGAGAAGATTCTCAAAGACCAGGTGCCCACTTAACAGTGAAGATCTTTGTTGGTGGCACTAAAGAAGATACTGAAGATTTACACCTACAAGATTATTTTGGACAGTATGGAAAAATCAAAGTGATTAAAATTATGACCGACTGAGGCAGTGGAAAGAAGAGGGGCTTTGCTTTTGTAACCTTTGATGACTATGATTCTACAGATAAGACTGTCATTCAAAAATACCACGGTGTGTTTGGCCACAACTGTAAAGTGAGGAAAAAGCTGTCAAAGCAGGAGATAGCTAGTGCTTCATCTAGCCAAAGTGGTCAAAGTGGTTCTCGAGATTTTGGTGGCGGTCATGGAGGTGGTTTCGGTGGCAACAGTTTCAGTCGCTGAGGAAACTTCAGTGGTCGAAGTGGCTTTGGTGGCAGCAGTGGTGGGGGTGGATATGGTGGCAGTGGAGATGGCTACAATGGATTTGGTAATGATGAAAGCAATTTTGGAGGTGGTGGAAGATATAATGAATTTGGCAATTACAACAGTCAGTCTTTAAATTTTGGACCCGTGAAGGGGGTAAACTTTGGAGGCAGAAGCTCTAGGCCCTATGGTGGTAGAGGCCAATATTTTACCAAACCACAAAATCAAAGCGGCTATCTTGGCTCCAGCAGCAACAGTAGCTGTGGCAGTGGCAGAAGGTTTTAAACACTTCCAGGAAGCAAAGCTTAGCAGGAGAGGAGAGCCAGAAAAGTGACAGGGAAGTTACAGGTTACAACAGATTTGGGAACTCAGCCAAGCACAGTGGTGGCAGGGCCTAGTTGCTACAGAGAAGACATGTTTTAGACAATACTCATGTGTAAGGGCAAAAAACTCAAGGACTGTATGTGTGACTAATTGTATAACAGGTTATTTTAGTTTCTGTTCTGTGGAAAGTATAAAGCATTCCAGCAAAGGGTTTTAAAGTAAACCTTTTTTTGCACCCATGCTGGTGATTGCTAAATGTAATAGTCTGATCATGATGCTGGATAAATGTGTCTAAAAAAAAAAACTACATAGTGAGATCCCATCTTTAAAAAAGGCAACAACAACAATAAAGGGGCTGGGGAGATAGCTCAGTGCTGGCAAGCACATGGGTCTGAGTTCAATCCTCAGTTCTGCAAAAAGAAACAAACAAACAAAAATAATAATAAGCAGTGTTTCTTTCAGCCTTCCTGAGGCAACACTGATGGTTCTGTTCTTCTACCATTAGCCTCAATGCCTGGCCCTGGTCCTCCCACTTCACAGCCTTACAAATCCCAACTGCAAATCAATTACCCTTCTCTACATCTATGCACCAAAACTCCTAAAGGCAACCAGAGAAGAAAATTCAAACATGCAAACTGGTGCTGGATGGCCCACAAAGTGCCAATCTCTGAAGAAGCCTGTGCGCTGCCCCACATATTCCCTATACCTGCCTTTAGTAAACTCACTAATCTGCTCAAATCCCTCCATTTAGCACCATGCATGTGCATACACAGACAGACAGACACACAGAGAGAGAGAGAGAGAGAGAGAAAGGGCAATTTGCCTTATTCTTCTTCGTTTAAGAAGATTAGATGAGACCACCCTTATTCCAGTACTGTTGCTATTACAAGTCACCCAAGCTTAGCAACATAAAACAACAACCACTTTACTGTTTCCACACATTATTTGATTCAGTGTGTGTGGTACATCCAAAGATTTGTGTAGCAATCACCAGGATCAATTTTACAATATTTTCATCTCCCCAAGAGATATCTCATACTTGTTAACAATTTTTGCTTCCTTTCAACTTCCCAGGAAAGTAAACTAAGTAGTTTACTTTCTGGCTATATAAATTTGCCTATTTTGACATTTTATATGAATGGAATATGTAATCTTTCATGTCTAGCTTTTGGCCTTGTCATATTGGTTTGTTTTTTGGTTGTCTGGTGTCTGAGATCCTCGGGATGGAACTCACAAGCTACACAAGGGGGGTGCCTCTGAGCTACATCCCCAGGCCTCATGTCTATTTCACTTAACAAAATGTGTTCAAGGTTCATCTATATTATAGCTTGTGTCAGTTCACTTCTTTAAGGACCAAATAATATTCCTTTATATCAATATATCAAATTTTATTCATCCACTCATCAATTGATATATTTGAATTGCTTTTATTTTTTAACCATTATGAATGATGTTGCAATACCTAGAAGTACAATTGCTGGACCAGTGGTAACTCTATGTTAACGTTTTGAGCAACTGCAAGATTTTTCCTAAGTGGCTGTATGTTACATCTCTACCAGCCATGTATGAGAGCTCCAAGTTTTGCATGTCCTCGGCAACACTTATTTCTTTTTCACTTTAGCTATTTTGATGAATGCGAAGTAACATCACGTTGGTTTTTTGATTTTGCTTCTGGCTTTTGTGCTGAAGATTGAAGCCAGGGCCCTGCATATGCAAGCACATCTTGTATCACTGAGCTATACTTCCAGCTGTTCTCATCATTTTGATTTCATTTCCTTAATGACTAGTAATGTTGAGCATGTTTTCAACTGCATATTGGTCATTTATACTGTACATCTTAAATGTCTGTTTAGATCTTTCACCCATACTTCAGTCTTTTTTATTGTTCAGTTGTAAGATCTATTTATGAATTCTGGACATAAGTTTCTTATCATATATATGATTGGAAAATATTTTCCTCATTCTGTGGGTTATCTCTTTACATAAAGGATATTGTTCTTTGGAGGATGTTTTCAATGTCAATCAAATCAAATTTATGGGGCCAGGGATTTAACTTAGAGGCACAAGGGCCTGCATGGCAAGTGCAAAGTCCTAATTCCCAGTACCAAAAATAAATAAATAATCCAATGTATGTGTTACTTCTTTAGCTGTTTATTCCCTTTGTGTACTATGTAACGTGGTGTTGCCTAACTCAAGATGCTTATCCTATGTTTTCATCTAATAATTTCATAGTATTAACTGAGGGTTTTTTTATTTTAGTTTACTTTTATAAATGGTATGAAGAGTTCTAATTTCACTGTTTTGCATATAGTATCCAGTTAGCCCTATATCATAGACTATTCTTTCTCTCTGAAATTCTTGGAATTCTTGTTGAAAAATCAATTGGCCAGAAATGTAAGTGTCTATTTCTGTACTCTCCATTTTACTAAACTGATCATTTTGTCTGGCCTTATATCTATACAAAACTGTCTTGATTATTATATAAGGTATCTGTCATTATACAAAACTACCTATGAAATTCAATTTAAGGAAGAAAATTTTTCTTTTGACTCATATTGTCTGAGGTTTCAACACAGTGGCCTTTTGGCTGACGGGGAAGGCGTCCATCATGGTGGAAACACGACAGAGGAAGCTGTTCACCTCGTGATGATCAGGAAGTGAAGAGAGACAAAACAGGCTGGGAGAAAAATATAACCTTCAAAGGCTCACCGCAGTGTCATGCTCTCTACAGCTAAGGGGTTACCTTCTAGGATTTCTACCACCTCCCAGCAATGCATCAGCTGGGCACCAAACCTTCAATATGAGAGCTTTTGAAGGCAGTTAGGACCCAAACCATAACAATTACTACAGCTCTGTAGCAATTCTTAAACTCAAAGAGTAAATTCTCCAACTCTTCTTTTCCAAGGTGGTATGGTCCCCCAAGCCCACCGAGCAAGTGAGAAGTATTGTGACTCTTCCGGCATCCGATCCACCTGCTCAGCCTGGTGAGTGTGTGGGAGAGCTTCTGCACTCCCTGGTGCCCCCTGGGCCAGCAACACAACAGAGGGGAACCACAGGCTCACAGTTGTACCAGAAGGGCTGCAGCAAAAAGGAACTGAACATAACATCTAGATCCAGGCCAGGCATAACTGGATAATCTCAAATTTAATAGACTGGCACCCTAATCTCATTACGCACTAAGGTTGTAACTGCATCAAAGCTCTACACCAGAGGTCAGAGGTCAGTGCTATACAAAAATGCCAAGGTGGTATGGCTATTCTGAGTCCCCTACATTTTCAAACGAACTTTAAAATAAGCTTGCTAACTTCTATAACATAGCCAACTAGTAAGTTTTGATAGGGATTTTGTGAATCTACAGTTCAGTTTATGGGACACCGCTATCTGGACAATATTGTTTTCTTTTTTTATGAGCAGAATATATTTACTAAGGGAAAGAAAGCTCCTGTCTGAGGGAGGGACGGGAGGGGGCCCCAAGCAGGTTGTCCTCAATATTAAGTTTTCTAATCAATGAACATGGGATAGTGTTTCATTTCTCTTTTTTTTTGTCAGAAGTTTTTATTTTATTGTTTAATTTTTGCAATAGGCTGTGCACACATTCATAATATCACATCTTTATTCTTTTCACTTTCCCTTCCCTTATCCTCCTTGTTTCCCCTCCCCATCCTTTCAAAGAATCATTCTTTGATTCACTGATCCCACATATTGTTTATCTCAATTGATTTCTGCTCCGGTCTTTATAATTTCTTTCCTTTTGTTAGTTTCAAAGTTGAATTGTTCTTGTTTTTCTAGAAATTTGAGGTGAAGCATTGGTTGTTTATTACAGATCATCCTATTGTTTTTATACATGCATTCATAGTTATAACCTTCCCTCTTAGAACTGCTTTTATTGAGCCACATAGATTTATGTAGGTTGTGCTTTCATTGCAGTTTGATTCCTGGATTTTTTTTTATTCATTCACTGATTTTTTTTTTTGTGATCCATTGATTACTCAGTAATGTATTATTTAACTCTATGTGTTTGCATATTTTCTGTGGCTTCTTTTGCTGTTGGTTTCTATCTTCATTCTATTATGATCTAATAATATACACGGAATTATTTCACTTCTTTTGTACTTATTTAATATAAAATATTTTATGACCTAAGATATGTTCTGTTTGGAAAAAGTTCCATGTGCTGTTGCAAATAATATGTGTTTTGTGGTTATATGAAACACTTTGTAAGGACCAGGGAGATAGCTCAGTAGAATAAGAGCTTGCCTGGCAAGTGCAAGGGCCTGAGTTCAATCCCTGGTTCTGCAAAAAATAAATAAATATCTGTAAGTGGATCAAATCTAGTTGCTTAACTTTAATTACTGGACAAATATAAATATTAATTAATAATATACTTACCAATTAAAAAGTTGTTATAACAATCAACAATGTTATTTCATTGAAGGAACTGTATTCATATTTGTGAATTTCTTTAACATCTTAGATGTAAAGGTGGCTGATCTGTGCAGTGTGCAAAATGCCACTTTTATTTGCAGTCACAATGGCACCCATTTTTTCAGATCATTTTCTTTTGTTTCTTTTTCTACGTATTTAGTGCAGGGTCTCTAGGTTCTCACTACACAGATCAAACTTGTAATGAACTTTCTTGTTTTTCGGCCTCCCCAACGCTGGGACCGCAGGCACCCACCACTGTGCCCAGCATCATTCATCATCTCAGTGCACCCTGGGCGGTGGGGCCGGTATGGCAGGCCCAGGAATTGAACTCCCAGGCCCTGCATCTGCTTGCAGGTGCTTCAGTCTGCTGAGCTATCTGGCCGGCCCCAGATCATTTTCAGTAACATTCTCTGCATTGTTTATGTACATTTCTCCCTGAATCTAAATAAGATTTCATAAAGTGTTTTTTCACGTAAATTGTGTCTGTGCCATTTCTTCATGGAAGTAATAGTTTAGTAATAATTAATTTTCAAATTTTTAACATGGAAACCTTACAAGTACCCTATTGCTTCCCCATTGCTGCTGTATACAAAATATGTATTTATGACTACTGTACCATAAATTAGCTGTATTATAATTTTACACCATTTTAATGTATTCCTTAAGGAACTGTAAGATGACAACATCTAGTTTACTAAATCAACACCTTTCTTGTAATCAAAAATCTCCTGAGAAGCACTTCTAGCCACCCAAAGGGACAACTGATTCACATCAGAGCTGCCCAGCAGTGAGACATGGATTACAGCTCCTTCATGAACATGTTAAACTCATTAAACATTTTACTGTAAAACCTTTTATCTCTTTAGTTAAATCCTCTTTGATTTCATTAAACACCTTAATTTTTTACCTATATGTTTCTTCTTTTATTTCTTCAAACATGTTTCCCTTTGCTTATTGAGTTCTTTGCTGCTAGCTGCCTACATTTAAGTGCCCCTCACATCAGCTTTTGGGGAGTTACCCATTGTAGGGAGCATGTTGTTGCTTTGCTTTCTCCTGTTTCTATTGCTTTTTCACTGTGGGTTGAAGATCAGTTAGGATACACTACTGGGGAGAGCGACACAGTGAAATTGTCTCCCTCCAATGTGTCCTTGGGTTTGGTTATGTTTAGTATTTATAGCCCTCTTCAACCTATTCAGCATAGTATGAAATGGTCTTCATAGTGTCCAACCTTTCTCTGGGGACTGAATCCCCAGTACCACTCAGAAAGGAGAAAACAAATGTCAATAACGTTGATACCAAGACAAATGAGATAATTGGCATATAGTAAAAGCCAGGTAAAAACCAATTAAGAGCAATAATCTTGTCATAATTAACAATAGAAAAGAAAAACAATAAAAAGTCAACAATAATAATAGAATCAAAGACAAAACAGCTATTGATATACCATAAAATCAATAATAGCTGCAATTTTACTATCCTAACAATAGAAAAGAACACAAGATATTATAGCACACACCTATAATCCCAGCACTTGAGAGGCTGTGGCAAGAAGACTGCTACAGGTTTGAGGCCAGCCTGGAATGAATAGTGAGTTTAAGGCCAGCCCGAAGTACATAGCTAGACCCTGGAGAGGAGAGGAGAGGAGAAGAGAGGAGATGAGAGGAGAGAG
>PVKA01026614.1:0-31496 GCA_004027165.1 Ctenomys sociabilis | reverse complement strand
GGTTGGGGACAGGGATCCGCGTAGCGCGTGTGGGAAGAAGCCAAAGGCTCTCCCTCAGACTCACCACACTCTCACTGATCTGGGAAGCCTGGTGAGTCCTGTAAATTCGCTCTCGCTGGGAGAGCTTGGCGCGGGATCCAGGAGGCCGCTGGAGTCAGCCACTGTCTCAGGCTGGTCTCTGGGGCTGGGCAGGCGCGGGCGGGATGGAGCAGGATGGTGGAGTCGGCCGCGCTGTCTCTGGCCGGTCTCCCAGAATCTTCTTTTAAAAAAAAAATCACTCCTTCCTTCCTTCCTTCCTTCCTTCCTTCCTTCCTTCCTTCCTTCCTTCCTTCCTTCCTTCCTTCCTTTCTTTCTTTGATACAGGGTCTTGCTATGCAACTCACACTCATAGCAATCCTTCTGTCTCAGCCTCCTCAGTGCTGGGATTCATGTGCCACAATGCTTGGTTTCAGTCACCAGCATGGCACTGGGTGTTCCAGAGCTAGGGCTGCATGCTGTACCAGGTATCAAACCCAGGTCCTTGCACTTGCCAGGTAGGCACGTAGACCACCGAGCTATCTCCCCAGCCCAAAACTCATCCTAAAAGCTCTGCCTTACATAAAGTAACTTGTATAGATATTAGTTTCCTCGTATATAACATGTTAACATCTGAAGTCTTAATGACCATAGATGACTAAATAAGCTCAAACATATATCATTTTTCAAATTATGAAGTCCTATAGATTTTAGGAACTAAAATATTTTCTAGCCTTGGAAAGTGCAAATATTAAATGATGTAAAAATATATTTCATATACCTTGCAAATACTATTTTTTCCAGCAATTATCTTGTATTTTAAAGTTTTTGGTTTTGTTTTGTTGTGTTTTATCCTTAGTGTCTTTATTCAGATTTCTGTTGTCCAAAATGTAACTATTTCTTTATGTGGTAATCTTAGTTATGGAACAGAAATTTTTAATGACATGAGTAGATCTCTTTAAGTTTTTTGAAGCTGTTATAAGAAAGTTTGTTGCTAAGAGACTTGAGCTAGGAATTGCTATGGAATCTCAGCATCATATTCTACTCAGATGAGGCATAGAAATCTGAGTACAGACACAAAGATGAGTAGAGCTGTGACTGGATTGTGCTTACATGTACATGACTGTTTTATACACTTTGTCAGGATTAGGCTTCTTTGTGCATAATAAAAATGCTAAAGTAATTGTAATCAAAACAAGTTGTATATTTTATTTCTTATTCATGTAAAAGATATCCTGGTACCAAGAATTTGAAACAGGAGTAGTAATTCCATAGATTAGTTTTAAGGGCCACATTTCTTTCTATATTCAGAGCATCACCATCACATGTACATTCTAGGCAGCAAGTCAGTTTATTAATTTTGAAAAGTTCTAAATTTGCTTTAATTTCATTTTTTCCACTGCTGAATTTACAAATCTAATTGATTTTTCTTTCTTTTAAGAGAACAGAAAATAGTAAATAAAAAAAAAGTATTAGAAATGATACAGATTTTCACTAAATAAAATGGTAAGAATTCAGCACTTGTTATATTGCATATTCTTGTCCTCAAATTAGTTGCTCAGATGACCACATATAAGCATGCAAAATTGGGGGAAAAAGAGAAAAAGAAAAAAAAATTAAGCATTAACTGTTATCTTCAACAAATCAGTAGAAATTAGCGGTACAATCACCCAAGCTATCTGTGTATATATATTTCTCTCTCTCTCTCTCTGTCTGTGTTTCTTTTTCTCCTTTCCATAATCCCTTCTGGGTATTTTTCCAGAAGAACTGACAACATCATACCACAGTGATATATGTATATTCTTGTTTATAGCAGCACAATTTGTCATTGTTAAATCTTGGAAAGAAGCCAAATGCCCATCAGCTGAGGAATGGATAAAAAAGTGGTATTTTTATACAATGTAGTATTATTCAGCTGTAAAAAAGATAAACTGGAGACTTTTATGGGTAAATGGATCTAACTACAGACCATAACTGTTAAGTGAAATAAATCAGACCTGCGTGTGAAACATCATATTGTCTCCCTAGTATAAGAAATTGAAGAGTAAATAAAACCTGAAAAGTATAATACATACTGTGAAAAGGAAAGAAGCTATTCAATTGATTTTTCATATTTTATATCTCTTGACCTTTTTGAAATCTGACATTATTCTAATTGTTTTGATTTCATGTGAAATCATGTCCTTAAATGAAAATAGTTTTAGTTTTTTCTAATCTTTATGCCCTTTATTTCTTTTCTCTCTTTATTGCAGTACCTCTATTAGTAATGAAAAGATATCCTTATTTGTTCTTAATACATATTTTACCTTTAAAATTAACATTAGCTGTATATTTTTGGTTTTAATAAATGGCTTCTTAATCACATTGAAGATTCCTTTTCCCTATGTTTTTCTTGATGAATTTCTCCCCTTATTTTAGTGTTGTTTTCTGGTTTTTTTTTTTCTTCAAATTGTAAGTGGGTGTTAGTTATTTATAGCACTTGATGTTCTATTATATACTATCTGTGTGCCTCATTAACCATCATGTGTCTTACACGCTAATGTCTGCTCAATAAATATCTATTATGTGAATGAATTGTTAGGTTAAACTAGATTTGGTCAGAGAACATCTGCTTCTTGAGTGAAAACTTTACTGTTTTCAAGTAGCAATTGCATTTGAATAATCTGACACTACCACCACCTGGTGATACTACATCTAAATTGCCACATAAGCTGCTTGGGAGATAGCTAAACAAGTGGGAGCTGAAACTGCAAAGGAAAAGAATGATATGATAGTTATAATTTTAAACTGATGTGTAACAAGGCAGATTTAGCAAATATATTTTAGATTTCATAGCTGCCAAAATATTTTCTGAATGCCAGAAAAAAGAATGAAAGATCAGTTAAATTACATATCAGAATAGTGAAAAAAATTGACAAGAAGAGTGAGAACAAAGACATTTTTGTATTTAACTTCATTGCACTTACTTGCTGTTGAGTGCTAGGAAAGTTGAAATTTTAAAGAACACATACATGTTTTTTAATCTTATATATGTTAACTATATTACAAGAAAGTCCAGGTTGTGTCCAGTAATGAAATTTTAGTGTTACTTTTAAAAAATATAATTCACTGGGAACACAGTTCATTAGGACATAGTCTAGAACTGAATTAGATTTATCTGTTAAATCAGATAAATTAGTATCTTGGAGTAAAACCACCATCTATCTTCAACATTGTTGTAATTACTACAAGGTAGTTTCATTTTTCAGTCTCCTTCAGAGAAAGAACCATGTGCTAAGTGTATGTTAATAAAAGTTTAAAAATGCAATTGAAATAAAATTTTCTTATTGCATTAAAATAGTCAATCAGCATAAAATATTAATAATTTTTCAGAAAGGTTATTTTTTCTTACTATTAAAATATCCTAGGGTAACAGTGATGGGAGTATTGTTTTAGTAATAAAAATTATCATGTGGATAAGTTCTCTAGAAGGCCCCATGATGGTAATACCCCTAGATTTTTGTCTTTAAAGAAAACTGCTGAGAGGCAATAATTTTTTTGTATGTGTCCCATTTTCATTAATGCATGGTAATTGATGGAGTTGCAGTGACTTGTAGCAGTAATGAGTTCTAAACATAATAATGCACTCTTTTCTAATAAGTGAGCACTGCTGGGGTTTAAAAACATACTAAATCAGTTGCTTTAGTATGAATTTATTAGTTTTTTTCAGCATTAGCTTTAATAGTAGTTATTTACATAAGCGTACATCCCATTAACCGCCATCAGGGCTGGAAAACATGCTGAACTGTTCATATTTTCATATAATTATTGAACATAATGGTTTCATTTGCATTTCTAAACAGTGATGTTTCTGTCAGCCTTGGAAATAGTGTCTTTACGCAGTCCCTATTTCACATCCACTTATTTGACATCGTTAAATTTTATGCTAATGTGTTTCCCTAGAATATCATCAGTAGGACAGATGCTTGTGCTTTAATATACAAATCAGGGATGCTTTTCCATCCCCCAAATGGCAAAGGAAATTTTAAAAAATCTGCAGTTTTAGACATAGAGTCAGTCTCCATATAAATAGGCTTACAAAAAGAAAAATTCAGGGTTAAATGTTATAATGTGGTATCTCTTCAAAATACTTTATTTTGGAAGTTTTCTAGTGGACTTGGGTTTGTTTTGCTGTCTTGAATAGGGAACTAAGTCTTAGTAAAGATCTTATTACTTATGAATATTTAGAGTTCTACTTCAGAAGAGTTGATCTTGAGATGCAAGTTTTTCAGTGCTTTGAATATATCAGACCACAGTGTTAGTTATAAAATATTCTCTGTAGTTTTGTTCCTTTAAGTCTCAACTTGGATGTAAAATCTTATAGTGGAGGTGTTATGCTAATGCTCTTGGGCTACATAGAGCTGTTTATATGTATTTAGAAAATGTTCAGTGTAAAAGTGTAAGTTGGTCAAGGAGGCCTATCAAGTTAAGGAGCATTAAAGGAGGGACAGCTTTATGTTCTGTCCAGAAGAGGACAAACTCTTTTTCCTTTGAAGTTTTTTTTTTTTTTAACTCTTTATTTTTTGGTACAAGGAATAAAACCCAGGATTCTGCACTTGCCAGGCAGGTGCTGTACCATTGAGTTATATCCTCAGCCATCTTTTTTTTTTGAATCTGTGTGTACTGTCAGTTTCTGTTTCTCCAACATGTGTGAATGCTTCTGTCAATCAGATGGCTGTAACTTTGAACCAATAGTAATCAACTACTTGTTTGAGAGTTGATGCCAGACTTTTTGGTAGAGGGTGGGCATGGAACCACTCACAATTTTTTTGTCTTTCTGGGCCTCTTGTTCTTTGAAAGCTCAGGGAAGCATTTTTCTTTGGACTCTTAGTGGACCTTCAGTGCTGGAGCTGACTCTGCACAAAAAAAAAATGCAAGTTTGGCAGTCTAACAAGACAGAGTAAGAAGCAACTTTCAGAGGAGTTCTTGCCCCAAATTGCTTGCTAAAAATATATTAGAACTGATATAGCATAAAACTGATGCAGCATAAAAGGATTATTTGGACAGAAATATTATTTAGCTTAACAGGTCAGGCGGCAACTGAAATTTTTGCAAGGGCTTCTGTTCTTTGGGCAATTGCCAAGAAAGAAATGATAAGAGTTATGAAAAGACTAGTATAAGGCTAGAGTTTCATAACTATTCATTTTAACCCAACTTTTTATGAATTTTCTATATGATTTCTTAAAATAGTCTGAGGCAAATATTTCTTAAAATGTTAACACCTACTATCATATTGCACAATGGTTTGGTTCTCCTATCATTTGTTGCCAAATTTCATATGTGAAGTCAGACATCACATATGAAAGTAAGAGAAAATTCTAAATATTGATTCCTGTATTATAAATTGGGCTGTATTTTCAATTTTTTATTCATGGTGATGGGATCTTTTATCAACCATTTTTTGTTTATAATTTGGTAAGAGTAGTTTGTTACAAAGGTAAATTAACATTTCCTGTCACCAAAAAATAACATTGTCCTTTTGTCTTCTCTGTATAATTTTCTTCCTTTTCTGGAATGTGTTAACCCTTAAATGAAAATTTCACTTTCTTATTCATTATTAAAAGTGTAATGATATGTTATCTGAGTGACTTGTATGTGAACATATCTGTTTACTATAGAACTTTCTACCTTTAAGGCAGGAAAGGAGGCATGCTTTGAATGCTTTGTGACTGATTTCCCTGACTTCAGATGATAAAAGAATTCTTCATTATGTTTTAGGATAGCTTTTTTGTATACTTTTTATAAGTCAAAAATTCTGAACAAAGGCCCATAAGGTACCAGCCAATTGGGAAGACTTTACATCTTTAGTTAAACTTACTTTCTTTTTTATGGCTTGGTGAACACAATTGTTGCCTCCTTTGTAGAGATGATGAAAGTACTTAGAAATAACCCTGGAGCACTGTGAGATATGTAGGCCCCACCTGTTCTGCAAGACTGCAGGGACCCTTTGGCAGCAACTCTGTTGCATCTGTTCAAGGAAATTTTAATTTGGGGTAGTTTATTTTTCACTTCATTTATTTTGTTTTTTTTTTTTTTTTCAATTTTAGCCAGGACATAAATTACTCTTTGAATTCCCTAGCCTCTAGAGATATTTGCAAATATATATCCATTATTTTTTCCTTAACTCCCTGTCTAAGCCTGGTGTTTGACCAGTCTGAATATATTATCAGCTATTAGTGAACTGATTGATAATAAGTGTTTTAATTTAAAAATGTAATGTGTTATTAAACTTTAAAGGTAATACATGTCCATTTTTAAACATTTTTGGGTAATACAGGATATTATTTCTTGTTTTTATGTATTTAGTACAAAGTCTATAGGACCTCACTACACAGATTGGATTTGTAGCGATCCTCTTGTATCCAGTCTCTCAAGTGCTGGGATTACAGGCATGTACCACCACGCCCAGTCTCAGTTGACATCAAAGCAAGCCCCTGGGCTGGGGCCAGTATAACACACCAGGATCAAACCCTAGTCCCTACTCCTATGTCTGTTTAAGCAGGCACTTTAATCTGCTGAGCTATCTTGCTGGGCTTATTGTTTAATATTTGAAATTATTTGTGTGACATATAAAATAATGATCAAAATATATACATGATGAATTTAGATTAAAATTTATGATAGCAAAAATACTACTAATTCACCTGAAAATACTTTCTCTTTTAACACATTTGTCCCACTCCTGAAGCAATTTTGGAATCCTCTTTTGTAAGTATCTTTTTGTTTTTTTTTAATGTATTGGGTACAGGGTCTCATTACATAGATTAGATCTGTAGTGATCCTATTTTCAGCCTCCCCAGCACTGAGATTATAGGGCTGTGCTACACCGAGACTAGCTAAGTGTGCCTGGGGGTGGGGCCAGTGCAGGATGTGATGTCAACAATTGAACCCAGTCCTTATACTTGCCTAAGCAGGAGCTTAGTCCACTGAGCTGAACTGCTGGCCCTGGTATCTTTGAGGTATGATTTTTACCTCATAAAGACGCTAATGATGCTGCTGCCAAATGCCATTCATCAGTAATGGGACAGTAGGCTATTAAAGGCATTTTGTGGTGATTTATCCTCATACTCTAGACCTGACACTGGGTGACTCCTGGGTTTTTCCGAAAATCGAAATGACCAGAAAAGATAAATGTTTTAAATCAATTCAGGGCATCAAGGTAGCCATAAGAGGACAACAAGAAACAAGTCCTCACAAAGGACTTGTACAGCTTCATCAGAAAGTAGACAGAACAGTGAGATAAATGTGTCCAAAGCAACGGGGAGTATTTTGTAGGGGATTAGTGACAACGTATCTTTTACTGTAAAAACTTTTATATTTGAACATTTCACTGTAGTTTTCAATCATACCTTGTGTTCGTCTTTCATTTAATCATTCACATGATATAGGTCTAATTTGACATTACAGTGAAAAGTAAAAAGTTTCAAATCTCTTGCATTTAATTTTGTAATTACATTTTGCAACTAATTATTTTTTGTTAAGGTAAAATAGTAAACATCTCAAACACAATATAAAAGCCAGCCAAATGATAATAGAATTTATGTCAAGCAATGACCATGACTCATCCACATGGCTGACACTGACACAGGATCTACAAACTGTGGTTCAGGGTTTCAGGATAAATCCTGAGGGGATTTGACTGACCTTATCAGATACAAAATTTACATTTCTTGTTATATAGATTTTGCTTTATCTTGGTCTTAACCATCCAGCAGAAAAACATAAAAATGAAGTAGAAAAAGTAAAGTCATATGCTGAGCTGTAAAAGGCTCAAGTCAACAATTCTGACATTGCCAGTCTTACAGAAAACCCACTACTATTATGGATTGCTGGACTGTATTGGAATAGTTTACTGAATTCATGCATCTATAATATTTAAATGGCAGTGGAATACCCCTCTCTGACAAAGCTAAACAAAAGAATGGGATACAAATGAACAACGATTTTTGTATCTCTATATTCAAATAGGGTAGATATACAGCTACATACACCCTCTTAATTCAATGAATAGAAAGATTTGTTCTAATAGTGTTTGTGGACAGTTATCATGTCTGCATCTTGTACAGTGAATAACCACTAAGACAATATGCAATGTATTAATTATTGAAACTGTCCTACTAATCAGTTTTGAAACTGTCTCATTGCTATTTGTTTCAATAAAATTAATTTTTAAAAAAGATAATGGAATTTATGAAAGTACTGTGCTTGCCAGGCATAATGGCACACACCTATAATCACAGCACTTGGGAGGCTAAGGCAAGAGGATTGCTGTAAAGGCCAGCCTGGGCTACACATTGAATTCAACACCTGCCTGGGATACACAGTAAAATCAAGGCCAGCCTGGGCTACACAGTGAATTCAGCACCTGCCTGGGAAGCACAATGAGATCAAGACCAGCCTGGGCTACATAGTGACTTCAAGGCCAGCCTGAGCTGCATAGTGTAGTGCAGCCTTTTCTAAAAAAAGACAAAAAAAGAGGTTTTCTGCCTGGTTCTGTGTTAAAATGCTTAGGTCTTAACAGTGAGGATAGTGAGGGAGAACCCAAAAGAGAAATTAATGTGATTTTAGGGGAAATGTTGGGAAAAGAACATTTCCATGAAGCTCATTTGGTGCCCAAACCACCTATTCTATCATAAACCAAATAGATGAAAGCCCTCTAAGTGTGCAAATCACTGACCTTGCCTGGGAAGCACAATGAGATCAAGACCAGCCTGGGCTACAATTTCAATTCCTTCTCTGAAAAGTGAGAGTAATACTGTATTCTTCAGTGGCTTATATTGTGAAGATGAAATAATTCAAAACAAGTACATTCAAAGAAATATTTTTCTGTCCTTGACACTCTAGAAATTGATTTCTTTATTCTTTTTTCTCTCATTTTCCTGGTTTCTTACCACAGCCATGGATTTGTAACATGAGCATCTCCAGAAGCATATGAAAACTTGTGCAAAATTCACAACTTTAGATTTCATAGCACACTTAACTTTTTCACAGTCTGCATTTTGACAGTATTTGGCAGGTGACCTATACATTAAAGTGCTGTTTGTACTAATTTCTATGATAAGGAATGTTTTATTAAAAGATGTGGGCACTGGCGAAAATATATCCTTTTCTATATGCTTAAAAATTTGTAGCGTTGGAAAGTGGAATGTATAAATGTGTATTCTGCTGTTGGTAGATTATTCTGTTTTCAAATGTGTAGCTCAAAGCTTTTCTATATACATTTTTAAAATCTACTTTTTCTATGAGTTATTGAGAAAGGAATATTGAATATTTGAATATACATGTGAATTTATCTCTTCATCCTTATAGAACTATGTGGTTTGCTTCATATATTTCAAAGATCCACTTTTAATTGTACAGAAGTTTGAAATTATTTCCTCAAAGAATTGACTCCTTCATCAATGTTAGATAATCTAGTTTATCCCTTGTAATATTCTTTGTGCTAAAATCTACGTTGTTTAGCTATGCAGTGTGGATTTTTTTCACTAGTTCTAGCATGGTATATTTTTTTTATCCTTTGATTTAAATTAATTGTCTTTATATTTAAAGTACAATTCTTATAGTGAGAACATAAGTGAGTCTAAATACAATGCCATTTAGGCTTTTTGAGATATTTATAGGCTATTTACAGGTACATGCATCATTTTGCTATCTGGTTGCCATTTGAACTTTGTCTCTTTTTCACTTTTTCTGCCTTAGTTTGGATCAGTAAATTTATCTCTTTTATTGGCTTATAACTTATTACTGTTTGGTATTTAGTGGTTGTTGTAAGATGTGTCTGTACACCTTTAGTCACAGCTTTCTATTGATGGTGTATATTACTAGAGCTACTGTACAATAACGTAATATGAGTTTTTTCTTCCTGATCATTTTTATAGGGATTGTGATTATTTTGTAGATTCTATGGAGCTTTTCATATAGAGTCATGTTGTCTGCAAGTAAGGATGGGTTTATGTCTTCCTTTCAAATCTACATTTCTTTTTGTTTTGCTTTATTGCACTAATTAGAACTTCTAATTCAACATTGAATGCAGAGTGTGTAAGTGAAAATCTTTTAGCCAGATTCTGATGGAAAAACATTTAGTTTCTGAGTATAATTGTAGCTGTAAATTTTACCTAGATATCCTTTTTTAGGTTAAGGAAGTTCCTTTCTACTTCTAGTTTGCTGATAAATCCTGTTTTTTAAAATTACAAATGAATATGGGATTTCATTGAAAGTTTTTTTGTTGTAAGAATTGATACATGTGTTTTGTTTGTTAATATGTATAATTACATTATTATTATCATTATTATTTTTAGTATTAGCTTTGCATTCCCAAGCTAAACCATACTTAGGTATGCTGTATTATTCTGTTACATGTTGCCTGGTTTTATTAATATTTTGTTAAAGATTTTTGTGTAATGAGAGATACTATGCTGTAGTTTTCTATTACATCTTCATTAAGGTGATGCTATTGTAATGAGTATTTAGGAAAGCATTTTCCCTTTCAGTGGCCTATAAAAATTTGTGTATAATACATATTCATATTTTTCATTATGCTTTTGTTAAAATTCATTAGTGAAGACACTTGATTCAAAAGTGAGCTTTTCCCTTTTTAAAAGGAAACATTTTAAAGTACAGATTCAACTCCACTGTCATCTTGTAACACTGTTTCTTCTTGAATGTGCTTTGATAACTTTTTTGTCTTTCAGTGGATTTTCCATTTCATTATTTTCAAATTTATATCCATAAAGTGATATTGAAATGTAAGAATTAACTGAGTTTTCTTGAATTATATTAAAAAGTAACTGGAAACAGAACAGTATATTTATTTCCTGTTCTTTGAAATAACTTATGAAAATTATGTATAAAACATAATTTCCTCCTATGGTTTAATTTGTTGCTTTTTGAGCTTTGAGCTAGTTAACTTGCGGGAGATAGTTGTTTTTTGGAACTCTGTGTTAGCAACTTATAAACAATTTGACTCAGAAATCTATAAATATTTTGTTTTGTTTTTTTGGCAGAGCCAGGGATTGAACTCAGGCCCTTGTGCTTGCCAGGGAAGCACTTATTCCACTGAGCCATCTCCCCAGCCCCTCTATAAAGATTTTTATAGCTAAGTTTGTCCATATTTTGGCAAATAAATTTAGGAGACTGTATGTCAGTTGTGAATATATTTACATGAGATTGGAGGACAGAATTTGCAGCTGTGTGAATCCTGAGTGTATATTAATTATTATTCCTGTGCACACATAAACATTACTGTTTATAATGGTATATGTAAATTGAGCCACCCCTTTATCACATATAGTATTCTGAAATGAAGTTTATTGACAGTGTAAGTTTATGGGAAAATTCCTTATGAAAGCCAAATCACATAGACCTTAATTTGTACCTTGGCTTAGTAATGATAGAATTGAATCAAGAGTTGGTCTTTGTGTACATTTCATCCTAGTTATGTATTCCTTTTTCTAATTTTCCATGGAAAGATATGTCTTGTAATTCTAAGGGTAATTATTTAAACTTACTGTGCCAGATATAATAAGGCTGAATGTGTTGTACCATTCTCAAACTTGAGTTTTTATACAGTGAGTATTTCCTATTGTCTTCTTGCTTTTCTGTAATTGTCATGAGAAATATGTTAAGGGGGAGAAGAAAACATCTTTGAAACCAGTCAGCCCCTAGATGCCCAATGAAGTGTCATACATTATTGGCAACTCAGAAGCTCCTGCTGTGGTTCCTTCTAGCGACTATCACTCCCAATTTTTTAAGGTTGAAAAATGTTGCTTCACAGATATTTAGCAAATACTCTTTATGGAGTTTGGATTAGCTTGAACATGTGGATCATTTCCATATTTGTTTCATATATATTTATCTACTCTTATGTTTTTAAAATTTTATTTTATTTTATTTTTATTTTTTAATTTTAAAAGATCATTTGAAAATATTTAAAGATATTGCCATTCTCAAGCTTCCCATTGGACTTTTCAGGTTTGTTTTATTTTGTAAATATTTGGAATAATTTTTGTTTTTCATTTGTATTTTTTTTCTTTAGCACTGCTTACCACTCTAGAAATTTGTGTAGATTTTTAAAATTTATTTTCACTGTTGTACTTACTTCTAAATACATATTGGTATTTAATGCCTTTCAGCATCTAATATATTTTTAGCCTTTAATCCTATCTTGTAGTAGCACGTTATTTAGTAATAATGTTCATTGCATTGGTTTTTGGGAAGGTGTAGTGACAATTTAGTAAGGACAATAAGGTTTTATCTCATTTATTTTTGGGACATACACTTTAGGGCCATGCTAATCTTCTCTGTATCGTTCCAATTTTAGTATATGTGCTGCCGAAGCGAGCACGTTTCTTAACTTTATATACAGTAAATATTGGAGCACTCTTTCTTTGTACTTTGTTTATTCTTGAGAATGCTAGGGATTGAACCCAGAGCCTCAAGCATGCTAACCATTTCTCTCCCAGTGAACTATTTCCCCAGCCATATCCTGTGTATGTGTGAAGCATCTTAGTCTTCTCCCCCAGACTTATAATAGCTATATTCAATTATTTTTATTATGTGACTTTAAGAAGTAGAAGTGCACAATAGAAGAGATAATTTCCCTAGCCATGTATCAAGGTTACTTACAGTGATAATAGATAATGAGTAATAGGGAAAGAGCAGTGACTCTTGTATTAAGAAAACAAAGCTCACAAAGGTTAGCAACGTGTATAGGATTAATCATTTAGTATGTAGTCTAGCTAACTTTTGTCATTTCATTCTGATGACTAGGTATGAATTTGTTTCTGTGTATCATGCTTAAAGTTTAGTGTCATCTTAAATCTGCAGATTTATGTGTAATTGCTAGTGAAAATTTTATATATATACATATATATGTATATATGTGTATGTGTATATATGTATATATGTATGTATATATGTATATATGTATATATGTATATATGTGTATGCATATATATATTTACATATATTTTGTTTTAACAGGGAAAAAAGTGTGTATTTAAAATTAGCCAGTTGGACTCAGTTTAGATGATCCCAATTTTGTTGGCAACATCCAGTTACCATAATTGGGAGCTAGTGAAACATATGCCTTCTTCTCTCCATCAGGCCTGATTAGGGTATTGACCTTGGCAACATCAAATTCGTAGGCATTCTTTACAGCTTGTTTGATTTGGTGCTTATTGGCTTTGACATCCACAATGAAAATGAGTGTTTTGTCCTCAATCATTTTCATGACTGACTCTATGGTAAGGGGAAACTTGAAGATGGCATAGCGGTCAAACTAGTTTCTCCTGGCGGTGCTCTCTGAGGGTAGTTGTACTACTTCTGGAGCCAGTGTCTTGAGATGGTGGAAGATGGGTGACATTTGTATCTTCTTTTTGTGGGTGTGGATGCCTTTCAGCATGGCTTTGTTGACCATCAAACCTTTTGCTTTGGCTTCAGCTTTGGGAGGGGCAGGGCCTTCCTTCTTTGCCTTTGGTGCCACCTTGGTAAAAAGGCTTGCTAGTGAAAATTAGTGTTTTTATTTCTTCATATGTTACTGTTGTCACTTCATTATTTGCTTTGGAAACTGTGAGTAGGGATAATTTAGATCACTTTATTTTCCTCACATAATTTTATTTCTCTTCATATTATCTACTCTATGCTTTATTTTCACTAACTTGTTCAGTTCTCATTTAAATATATTTTTCTTTCCTTAAACATATTTTGGAAAGATAATTCTTTTATTTTTTATTTTATTGAAGAACAAATAGCAGTGAGACAGTTTCAAATCAAATTAGCAGGACAGATTCAATAAGTAATACACTGCATATTGTTTTTGTACTGGCTTTTTGTTGTACAAGATGCATTCTTGATATTCTACATACAAACCCCATTAGAGCACATGTCTCTGATCAATGAATTAAGAGAATGTAGCTGTATACTTATTTTTAAAGCTGACTTATATTACAGTTTCTATAATGAATACTTTCTTTCTTGTTATCTTGCTAGTGGTTGTCCATAGAAGAAGCTGACAGAATATCCTGTCCAAACACTATTAATGCAAATCTTGATTCTCATAGAATTATACAGAAATACTGCATATTTATCCTAACTGTACTGTTTATACAAACACAGAATGGTTCTTCCTTTGTATCCCCTCCTTTTTGTTGTTTAGTCCCGTTAAAGATGGGCATTCCATTGTCATTCAATTATCATAGGTGCCTGCACTGAAGGAAATAATCAAACACAGTCCACCAGTCCACAATAATAGTGGATTATCTGAAGAAGTTGTTGACTACAGCCATTTACAGCTCTGCTTATTATTATGGCTTTATTTTATATGTCTCATTTTTATACTTTTCTGCTGGATGGTTAAGACTGAGATAAAGCAAGATCTATATAACAAAAAATGTAGCTTTTGTATCTGATCTCAGTCAAGTTCCCTCAGTGTTTATCCTGTACCCCTGTACCTCACTCTGTAGATCCTTTGTCAGTGTCAGCCATGTGGATGAGTCACGGTCATTGCTTGAACAGTTTGCTCTCTGTGAGAACCTGAGAGAAAGTTTTCTCTCCATGTGACTCTCCTTAGGCACACTGTAGATCATTGATCACATTCTTCTGTGGCTCCATAATCTCATTGATAAGAAAATTTGGGGCACAACTGAGTTCCATAATGTTACAGTACAGGTTCTATGTCCTGAGACTTCCCTGAACTTGAAAGGCTATGGCCAAAGTGGTGGCTGATCTTGCAGCCTTTCCATTTCTCCAATTTTTGATCTGTGAACGTAGGTTGTTAACCATCCAGAAGAGAAACTGTTTAGTATTTTGCAACATATGCAGTTCACTTTACCCTATCTTGACTAAATTCCTTTTAGTTGTTATATACCTTTCTATTTGTATTTCTTCTTTTGATTTCATATACTAGGGAGACTATATGATATTTGCACATGTGTGTCTGGTTTATTTCACTTAAGAGTATATGTTCAAGTGGCATCCACTTCAATATAAATGTTTCTAGTTTATGATTCTTTATAGCTGAGTAGTACTCCATTGTATAGAAATACCACATCTTTTTCAACCATTCCTCATGTGACGGGCATCTTGGTTCTTTCCAAGATTTGGCTATCACAAATTGTGGTGCTATAAACATAGGTACACATATATCTCTATGATACAATGTATCCAGATCTTTGGGAAAATTCCCAGTAGGGGGATAGCCGGCTTGAATGGGATTTCTAGTCCTACTCTTTTGAGGAGTCTCCACACTGACCTCCACAATGGTTGTACCAGTCTACATTCCCACCAGCAGTGGAGAAGTGTTCCCTTTTCCCCACATCCTCTCCAGCATTTGTTGTTCGTTAATTTGTTTATGATAGACATTCTTTCTGGGGTGAGATGTTCTCTCAGTGTTGTTTTCACTTGCATTTCACAGATGGCGAGGGATGTGGAGCATTTTTACATATATTTATTTGATTCTTTAACTTCTTCCTCTGAGAAGTGAGTCTTCATCTCAGATGCTCATTTCTGGATTGGGTCTTTAAATTTGAGGTGCCCTATTGTATCTTAGTTCTTTGTAAATTCTTGAGAGCAGACCTTTGTCTGAATGTTTATTAGTTATGATTTTTTCAAAATTTTTGGCTTGCCTTTTTACTTTGTTGACAATTTCTTTTGACATACAGAAACATCTCAAGAAGAGTTGATCAGAGTTGTTAATTCTTTCAAGTGTTTCTTGTGCGAATACATGTTTGTTCATGAACTCTTTGCCTAGCCCTATGTCTTCAAAGTTCCTCCTACTTTCTCTTCCAGGAGATTGTTTCTGTTTTAATGTTTAGATCTTTAATCCATTTTGGCTTTAGCTTAATGCATGGTGATAGAGGTGGGTCAAGTTTTAGTTTTCGGCATGTAGAAAGCCAGGTTTTCCAGCAACATTTGTCAAAGAGGCTTTCTTCCCGTAAGCTTGTTTGACCCCTTTGTTAAAGATCAGATGGTTGAGTGTGTTCGTAGATGCCTCTGCGTCTTCTAATCTATTCCATTGATCCTCAAGTCTGTTTCGTTGCCAATACCATGTTGATTTTGTCACAGTGGCGTTGTAGTATAATTTCAACTCAGGAATTGTGATGCCTCCTGCCTTGTCTTTGTTGGCCAGGATTGCGTTTGGTATTATAGGACTTTTGTAGTTCCAAATAAATTTTAGGAATTTCTCTAGGTCTGGGAGGTATGTTGGTGGCAGTTTCATAGGAATTCAATTGAATCTGTACAACAATTTTGGGAGTATGGCTATCTTCATGATGTTGGTTCTTCTTATCCAGGAACAGGGAATATCTTTCCATTTTCTGAAATCTTCTATGATCTCATTTCTTAGGGTGTTGTAATTTTCCATGAAAAGATCTATGACTTCCTTGGATAAGTGAATTCCAAGGATTTTCTTTTGCATGGTGTTATTGTAAAAGGTATTGTTTCTGTAGTTTCCCTCTCAGTGTGTTTGTTATCTGTGTAGATAAATGCTTTTGTCTTTTGTGTATTGACTTTGTATTCTGCTGTTCTACTGAATTTCTGTATACATTCTAGTAGCTTCTTGGTGGAATTTTTGGGGTTTGCCAATTAAAGTATCATGTCATCTGCAAATAGTGATAATTTAACTTCTTCTTTACCTATTCTTATTCCTTTTATTTCTCTCTCATTTCTAATGGCTGTTGCTAATGATTACAAAAGTGTATTTAATCGGAGGGGTGATAGAGGACAACCTAGTCTTCTACCAGATCTAAAAATAAAAGATTTCAGTTTTTCCCCATTTAGAATTATATTATCTGTTGGGTTCTCATAGATGACTTTTATCAAATTGAGGTAGAGGCCATCTATTCTAATTTTCTGTAGGGTTTTGAACATGAATCAGTGTTAGACTTTGTCAAAAGCTTTTTCTGCATCAATTGAGATGATCATGTGGTGTTTCGATTTCAGTCTGTTAATATAGTGTATTACATTCATAGATTTTCAAATATTGAGCCATCCTTGCATCCCTGGGATGAGTCCCACCTGGTCATGGTGTATGATCTTCTTGATGATTTGTTGTATTCTGTCTGCTAGGATTTTATTGAGGATTTTTGCATCTATGTTCATCAACAAGATTGGCCTGTAGTTTTCTCTTTTTGTTGTGTCTTTCCCTGGTTTTGGAATCAGTATAATACTTGCCTCCAGAAATGATTTTGGGAGGACTTCTTTCTTTTCAATTTCATTGAAGAGTTTGAGTACTGTCGGGATTATATCTTCTTTAAATTCCTTTCTTTTTTTTTTTTTTTTTGTTTTTGAGACAGGGTCTTACTGTAGAATTTAGCTGTGAATCCATCAGGACCTGGACTTTTCTTTGCCGGTAGGCTTTTTATTACATTTCGTATTTCATTAGCTATTATTGGCTTATTGAGAGTTGTTGTGTCTTGATTCAGTTTTGGCAATTTGTACCTTTTGAGGAATCTGTCCATTTCTTCTGTGTCTTCTATTCTGTGAGCATAAAGATTCTCGAAGTAGCTATTGATAATCTTCTGAATCTCCACTGGATCTGTGGTGATTGTACCCTTTTCATTCCATATTGCTTGTATTTGAATTTTTTCTTTCCTCTTTTTGATGAAGTAAGCTAGGGGCTTATCGATTTTATTTAGTCTTTCAAATAACCAGCTTTGTGGATTCTTTGAACTGTTTTCTTCATCTCAATTGAATTAATTTCTCCTCTAATCTTCATTTTTTCTTCCCATCTTTGCACTCTGGGTTTTGTTTGCTCTTCTTTTTCTAGATGTTGAAGGTGCAACATTGGGGTGTTTATTTGTTCCTGTTCTGTTTTCCTACTGTGTGAGTTCATAGCTATGATTTTCCCTCTAAGA
This sequence comes from Ctenomys sociabilis, assembly GCA_004027165.1. Classification (NCBI taxonomy): domain Eukaryota; kingdom Metazoa; phylum Chordata; class Mammalia; order Rodentia; family Ctenomyidae; genus Ctenomys; species Ctenomys sociabilis. The sequence goes on along the minus strand of PVKA01026614.1, from coordinate 13,590 downwards.
ACTGCTTTCATGGCATCTCTTCCAGTAAGTTGTGGTTGAATTTCTTGTTCAATTTCATTTGTGACCCATTGATTGCTGAGGAGGGTGTTGTTTAATTTCCATGAATATAGTGCATTTTTTTGTCGTTTATTTCCAATCTCATTGCACTGTGGTCAGATAACATGAATGCGATAATTTCTGTTTTCTTGCAGACACTTAAGCATGACCTATGGACTAGTATGTGGTCTATTTTGGAAAATGACCTGTGTGCAGCTGAAAAAAATGTATATTCAGCTGTGGTTGGGTGTAACACTCAGTAGATGTCCACCAGGTCCATTTGTTCTAAGCTCTGGTTCAATTCTGCTACTTCTTTGCTAATTTTTTTTTGTCTGATTGACCTATCTTTTTGAGATAAGGGAATGTTAAGGTCTCCTGTTAAGATTGTGGTCTTGAATTATTAGATTTTTCATGTCCATTAAGATTCATCTTATATATTTGTGTGCATAGATATTTATGAATGTTACCTCTTTCTCTTGAATTTTTCCCCTAACCAATATATAGTGGTCATCTTTGTGTCGTTTGATCATTCTTGGTTTGAAGTTGATGCTCTGAGAGAAGAGAATTGCTGCTACTGCTTTTTTCTTAGGTGCTTGGGGAATGTAGTATTGTTTTCCATCCTTTGACTTTAAGCCTATGAATGTCTTTTTGAGTTAAGTGTGTTTCTTATATACAGTATATTATTGGATTTTAGTTCCTAATCCACTATGCCAGTTTATTTCTCTTAATTGGTGAATTGAGTCCATTTACATTGATGGCTATAATTGAAATATGTTGACTTGTGATTGTCATGATATTTGCCTGCTGTTGTTTACTCCTTTTTTATCCTGTTTTTAATTATTTGTGCTGTTTACTGGGTTCTTTCCTTCTCCATTCATGGAGTTCTGGTCATTGTGGTCTCTTTCTAGGACATCTCTCAGTAGCCTGTGTAGGGATGGCTTTGTCATCATGAAATTCTTTAGTAGTTCTTTGTCGTGGAAGTATTTCACTTCACCATCAAACTTGAAAGAGAATTTTGCAGGGTATAGTAGTCTTGGCTGTAATTTGTTTTCATGTAGGACTTGAAGAAGTCTGCTCCATGCTCTCCTTGCCTTCATGGTTTGTGTAGAGAAGTGGGCTGTAATTCTGATGGGTTTTCCTTTGAATGTGATTTGCTTTTTCTCACTAGCAGTTTTCAGTATATTAATCTTGTTTTGGATTTCTAGGATCTTGAATATTATATGTCTCATTGTGTTTTTAGTTGGGTTAAAGTTATTTGGTGTTCTGTATGCTTCGGTTACCTGAATGTTCGTTTGTTTCCTCATCTTTGGGAAATTTTCTGCTGTTACTTCTGCCCTATTGTTTTTATATCATTTGTGTTGACTCCTTCATTCTCATTGATGCCAATTAATCTCACATTGTTTATCGTGACATCATCTTGCAGGTGATGGATTATTTTTTCCTGCATTCTCGTTGTTTTTAAGAGATCCTTTCTCAACTTTTCAGTATCTGCACCAGCGTCTTCAAGATCTGAAACTCTGTCTTCGCTTTCACTCAAACAGTTTTGTAGACTCATGATAGATATTTTTAGTTCTTCTATATCTCCTTGACTCTGTTTCATGCATTCTATTTCTTTTCTGTATTGCTCATTCCAGGAATCTGTCATATTTCTCATCTCCACTTTTTTTTTTATCAATATCTTCTTTAGATGTAACTATTAGTTCTTTTACTATAGGGTTTTTTCCAAATTGGGTTTCCTCTGTATATTTCCAGACTTGTTTCTATATTTCAGGTGCTATAATTTCAAAGAATTCTTTTTTTGTTTCATAACTTATTTCTGCTTTGAGTTCATCTTTACCTTTCTACTGTTTCAGCTGGGATAGTGTCCTTTGCACTTGTTCTTGGTGGGCATTGGGTTTTCTCCGAACATTTCTGGATTTGATTCATCACTTCAGATGCTATGTATTCAAAAATTTCTTTTTTTACTTCAGGCATTAATTATTTTCTGAGTTCCTCTATACCTTTCTGCTGTTGTTTCTTTGCTTCTGATTCTGTTAATTCATTCATTTCAGCTGAGCTAGTATCCTCTGCACTTATTAGTGGACTTGAGGCTTGCAATTGCATTTTGCTCCTTGTCTTTGTCATTTGGTATAGCACTGACCTCTGACCTTCGGTGTAAAGCTTTGATGCAGTTATGACCTTAGCGTGTTATGAAATTCAGATGCCAGTCTATTAAGTTTGAGATTATCCAGTTATGCCTGTCCTGGATCTAGGTGTTGTGTTCAGCTCTTTTTTGCTGCAGTTCTTCTGCTACAACTGTGAGCCTATGTTTCCCCTCGGTTGTGTCCCTGGTCCAGGGAGCACTGGGGGTCACCGATGCTCTCCCACACACTCACCAGTCCAGGCGAGGGTGGCTTGGGTGGTGGGAGATTCCGAAAAATTCTCACTTGCTCAGCGATCTTGGGGGCAGGGGCTCTGGCGAGTTGCTGGTCAAGTGGGTCTTGGGTGTCTCAGGCCAACTGCTTTCTTGGAGGTCTTAGGGGCAGGGGCTCCTTATGGTGCAGAGTGCGCGTGGGTGGGGGGAAGCCAAAGGGTCTCCCACACCCTCAACAAACCGGGCTCGCATGGATCAGGTGAAGGGAGAGTCAGAAAAATTCCCACTCACTCGGCAGGCTTGGGGGCACAGGCTCTGGGGAATTGCCAGGCAAGTCAGTCTCTAAAATTCTTTTCTGAAACTTTTGTAAATTGTTTAATGCTGTCTATTTTGCTGATTTTTACTCATGGTGCCCCCATGCATTTTAATTGAATTATGAACTTACTCGTTTGCTCTTTCAAGAAATCTTTTTGAATTTCTGGAGGATAACGAAGTTAGTTTTTTTGTCCACTCTATTAAAGTTACTTTTACTTAATTCAGCATTGGTTTTGACTTGTGTGTAACACTATGCACAATGATCATGAAGGGCTGCAAGAAAAATATAGTGTGGTTAGAACATTCTAGGTGCTTTTGTGGAGACTGCTGTAAAACAAAGAATGTAAAGTAAACAATTATACAAAAATAAAAAAACAAGGTTGTTTGCTCCAAATTCTTGGTTTAATAATGACTTGTTTACTTTGAGAAAAAAATTCCAAACATCAGGCATTCACAAAAAATAACCCACAATATCAACTTCAGAAAACAAAGACTATTATACTAATTTTTCTAGACGATGCATTTGATATGCTCTCATTCACAAAAATACATTGTTAAATTTGTATTTAGGAGCTGCTCAAAGTTCCTGATGTGGGTGATATACATGACTCTTACATCAAAACTGTTTTCAGATGCTATACTGAGATCTTTGCAGTTAGGGAAGCAACTACTGAAATCATGTATAAATGGAAATAACTATGCTGCCTGCATAATGAGTGGTTATTGTGGAGACAGTGGATAAAAACCATACAGCTATTATTGGTAAATCACAAAGAGTTATCAAAGTTAAAAGCAAAAATTACAGGAGAATACAACAGAACTACTAGGTGCATCAAAGTGAGTGAAGGATGCACTAGGCACAGGACAATTAACAACATTGTAGGACATATGGAGAGCAATGAGCATACGCTGAAGTTACTAGGGGAGAGGATCTGGTGAAATTTTCGTCTTAGACAAGCACCTAGGTGAAAAAATAGTAGGACAAGACTTCTAAACCAAACTTGCTATTGGCACTGTCCCAGTCATCTTCTCCTTCCTCAGCCTCCTTTTCATCATCCTTGATCAACTCCAGCTGGTCCTCCACCCAATCTTCATTTTCAACATCATCCAGTAGATCCCCCTCAGCAGAATCATCTGCAGCACCCTCAGACTCTTAGCTTCACATTAATCTTATTTTCTGGGAGGTGCTGGTCTCTCCTCTTAGGTCTTATCATTCTTTATCTCCCCTGCTTGTTTGCTCTGTTCCTTTTCAATTTTCTCCAGGCTTTCCAGTAAAGAATCCACTTTTTGTGTTCTATCTGGGTCAGTTCCTTCTTAATGCCCTGAAGGTCATCACCATTCAGCTTTCCAGACTTGCATGAAGATCCCCTCTGCCACTCTTAGAATTAAAGCCACTTTTGCCTGTTTAGGAGGTGTTCCCTGATACATGTTGGTATTCTGATGGCACTACAACCTGATCAATAGGAAAAGCAAGGGGGGGGGGGGGAAGAACACATGCCAGGTAAACTGTACATCCTGTCATAATAATCATGTTGAAAGTCATAGTTCCAGTCAGAAGAGCTGTACATCCCCGTTGTAGATCATTTCACACCTGCTTTTCCTTTGTTCACTTTTGGCTCTGCAGCCAGATTAATATCTAAAACCTGGCCAGCAGTCATTCTGCCATCCACTCCAGCTATAGCAGCCCAGGCATTTCTCTCATTAACATACTGGACAAAGGCAAAGCCCTTATGAACGGAGCAACCCACAATTTTGCCATACTTCGAAAAGATGGCCTCCACATCAGATTCTTCTCCATAAGAGTGTTCAGATTCCCAATGAATACATGGTAATTCATGGAGCCAGGATCTTGTTGGTAACATTGCTAGCCATCACGTTTAAAGTTGTTCACAGTGACAAAAACTATAGCTGAACATCAAAAAAATCTCACAGGAGAGGGATGAGAGAAGAGATTCGATTCTGAATCTCCTGCTCCAGGTTCTTTGTGGAGTTGCCTGCTGCTTGAGGTCAGCAACATGGCAGCAACCACTCAGTCTCTGTCTCCTCCTTCACACAATGGCCTGAAGTTAGCTTTTATGAAAGCATTTTTAAGGGTTTTCTTAGTTTTTTTATGTGTTAATTGTTGTAATCAAAATAATCATCTTGTACCACGTTAAGCTTTATTTTCATAAAAATCCTCAGTTATCTTTAAAAACCAAGCAACTTTTAGAACTAAGTTAGCTCAGTATATCACTGGAGGATAAAACACAATATAGAAATTTAAGACTCACAAATAGAGGATCTAAGATCAGCATACAAATATCTGTCACAATGAATGATTGAAAACTGAAATTTTAAAAAACAGCAAGATTTACAAAACCTCCCTTCTAAATAAGTACAGTGTGCTAATCAATTGTAGCAGTGGAGCTTCCCTCCCTTCTGGATGAAACCGGTATTAAATTCAGTGATACACATTGATCTGTCTTGAAGCTCTCTGACTCATTGTTCTAATGTATCAGTTTGCTTTTTTAAAGCTCAGTCAGTAAAAATTTCATCTCATGTACTCAGTTTCTAAGTATCTATTTTATGCTGTATTTCTTTTTGTGTGTGGATTTCCGTATGTATTTATTTATTGTGAATATAGTTATAGCCATTTTATTTTATTTCTTATTCTTTTCCTTTTTGAGACAGAGTCTTAATCTACCGTTCAGTTTGACCTTGAGCTCACTTTGTAGCCCAGGCTGGTCTTGAATTTGCAATAATCCTCCCAGGTGCTGGGGTTACAGGCATGTGCCACCATGCCCATACTTTCAGAGCTATTTTAAATCTCTGTTGGATAATTCCAATATCTGGGTCCTTTTAGGATTGGTCTTCATTGATTGTTTTTATGGATAGCACTTTTAATTTTGTACTCTCATGACTAGTGACACATTGTAGACAGTTTACCTTCTGTTGTATTCCTCTGAAGTTTTGCATTTTGTTTCTCCTGAAGTCAAAACTTTTTTCTGAGTTTAGGCAATGGATAAAAATCTATTTATTTCATTTAGTCCTGGCTGGCTGCTTAGATGCTTTTTTGTGTATGTGTAATTTAGCTGTCAGAGATTTAGACAAAGTTTTATATGAAGGGTTTTTGCATTTCTTTTCTCTCTCCTGCAGTGCTCCCCCAACTTCCATCTACCATTAATATGTGTAATTTTTGTTTTCTGATTTAGCATCTGCTACTGTTTATCTGAAATGTAACCATTTTATTTAGCATGGACTGGGGACTACTGTAGTCAAGTAAAGAAAGTGTTTAAAAGCAGGAAATTTATCTCATGCTCAGTCCACCCTGGAACCTACTTTCAACTCTTATGAGCCCATGTTTTTTTTCATGAAGAAGTGAGTGGCTCTAGGATTAGTGACTATGGTGAGAAATACTGGAGTACTGTGAACTGGACCAAGTAGGTGGGCTGAAGTTACCTTTGCCATGTGCAGAGAAGGATAAACAGAAGTCATAATCTTCATAACACGATTAAGGTAGTGTCCAATATTTTGGGGTCAGTTCTTCAGCTCTGATGTGTGTGTATTTATTTAGTATCAGGGATTGAACCCAGGAGCTTGCACTTGCCAGGCAGGCACTTATGCAGCTGAGCTATCTTCACAGCCTAACGTGATTTTTTTTTTAATCCCCTGAGAAGCCATAGTATCTTATTGAGGTTCAATCCCAGGTCCACCTCATATATTTTAAGAAACAGTGGGGGTAGGGTAACACTGACATGTCCCCTTGCTTCAAATACTACACATTAACACTTCTGCTAGACCAATTTGTATTGCTTAAAGCCAGTCGAAGGGATGAGGAAAAGTCCTAGCCAGCTCTGTATATATCAGAACATGGAAATATGGTCAGATTTGGCCAAAATGGAGACAAATTCTCTTCTTTGAAGTAGAGCTGTCCAGGTTGTCCACCACATGGCAGCAGCTGTAGTTGTGCCCAAGTGAGTGGCATCTTATACTGTGCACATGGAGACAGTTGGCAGGATCACATGCTGAAGCCAGGGTGGAGCTCTGTGGGCTCTCTCAGGCAGTGTAAAGCAACCTGGATCAAAAAAGGTGCAAAGCAAGGTCCCAGGGTCCAGGGCCAAAGCATCAACTAACTTGAGAACATTCACAAGGAATGCTGTTGCAACTGAAATTGATGGAAGATCAATTATTTCACATGATTATTGATGAGAGATCAATTAGTTATTTCAGTTTTTTTTTTTAAGTTACATTCCAAATGTATTATTTCTAATGACCTTTCTGTGGTTTGTAACTTTTTAATGAATTTCAGATAGGCCAAATGGCAAGTTGCATATGAAGAATCTGATTAATGTAAGTATAATGACAATTAGTATAGACCCATCAATATTTTTTTAAATAAATTTTCACGTGTGGTAAAAATTTAAGTTACAAACTGATACTCTGATATGAAGGTCAAATGTGAAAATCAGTGAGAAAATAGGTTTTTAGATTTAAAATTTTAGGACAAAATTTCTTGACAACATTCATAATTATATTTTATAAATATACATAATCAGAGTTAGTAGACATAGCTTTTTAAACACAGAAGTGTGCTTTGAAGTTTCACATGGATCATGTGTTAAGGCTCCTTGCTTCCCTGTTTTTGTTCATTTACAGCTACAGTGACTTTGTTATTAAAGTATATGCAGGCTCTGTGGAGCAATGGATAGCGCATTGGACTTCTAAAGTATATGCAAATATGGGGGAAAAACAGGAAATACACCTAATGTTTTAATTGGCAGCTCTTCTCCCTTTTTTTGTTTCTTCATCTCGAATGACTTTGGTTTTATGCATTTATTTTTCAAAGTTAGAGTTTTTGTCTTTAGCTTTAAGTTGTCTGTAAGAATGTTCAAAATGAACTATTTCACCATTGTAAGACTGGCCTCCCCTTCTTGTTCTTTTGCTGCGTCTGTAATACTGTTTTGGTGATTAGCATTTTCCTTCTCTTCAAACTGTGTCAGACTCCTGTGAATTTTATTTGTATTTAAAAAGCAACTTTGAACTGTAAATTTTCTTTTTCTCCTCTTGATTTTTACTCTAATATCTCATTTCTTTCGCTCACTTTGAGCTTAAATTGTAATTTTTTTCTCAGAGCTTTATTTATTTTTGTAAATAAATTGTTTACAAACTAAAATGAGTATAACAATAAAAATTGCCCAAAATAAAAAATGAAGAATTTACAGATCAGTCATATAATAGTTCATTCTGTGTCAAAATCAAGAAACTTATATTCATATAATTAGAATTCTCAAAGTAAAGGAAAGCAATAAACATTTAAAGATTTAAATTTTCTGAATTTATCTGGACTTATAACACCATATTTTCAAGAAAAATGAACCTTTTGCACAAGAAATTTGAATAAAACCATACCCAGATACACAAAAATGAAATTGTCCAAAACTTAATATAAAGAAAAAAAATCGTTAAAGCATATACATAAAAAAATTAGCTATGGAAGAACAAAATTAAATAGCATCTTATTCCACATTAGGAAGAAAGAAAGAAAAAAGACCAAGTGTGTAAGAAACTAAAGTACTGCAAGAAAGAAAAAAAAAAAAAAAAAAAAACAAATTTGTCCTGTTTGAATTTTCTACTTAGCAAACATAGCTTTGCAAACTAAAAGTAAAATATTTTCCAGTTATACAAACTCAAAATATTCTAATACCTCCAGACATAGCATATAAGAAAAAATAAAAAGCTTATTTCAGAAGGCAAGAGAAGTTGCTATATGTTCCTGGATAAAGAATAAAGTGCTCTCAAAATGACAGTTATGCAGGACTATATAAAATTTATCAGATGAACCCATTTAAAAAGTCATTAAGGATTTCTATGAAACAGTATCAATCTTATGTCGAGTTATGCACATAATTTTTTCACATATATATGTCTGTATGTATAAAAAGATAGGGAAGAAGTAACAAAGTCAATGGAAAATGGAAATATATTTTTTAAAGTTTAATACTAGCAGAAAATATTTTGTGTCTTTTAAATAGATTGTAAGTCAAATATACAGTATAAATCTTAAAACAAAAATTAAGATTAAGCAATGTTCAGAAAATTAAATGCTAATTAAAACAAATTTAAATTTTTAAAAATAATTGAACCAACAAAAAGTTTTCATGATAGTAAAGAATACTGAGAATAAAACATACGATAAATACTGGAATGACAAATGATCAGCACTTCTAACAGTTTGGGGATAGGACATTGCACAAAGTTCTAATATGTCGTGGACATGGCTAATGTCCATAACACTTAGTAGTGGCTAGGTGTCTTTTGTGAGACTGAGCTACTGCTATTTCCTTGACATACACCCTATAGACCCAGGAGAATCAGGACCCATAGGGTACAGGAGAAGTCCATTTGTAGAGTATGCTGATAGAAATATCTTGCTGCTGTATACAACACAATAACTGAAAGACTTTGCCCTGTTTGACCCTTTAACTCTTTGCCCTGTTTGGTAGGTTGGCCCTATTCTCATTCATGGAGTTATGGTTATTTTGCTTCCTCTCTAGATCATCTTTTAGCAGTCTGTGTGGGTTTGGCTTTGTCAGCATGAAATTCTTACGTTGTTCTTTGCTGTGGCACTATTTTACTTGTCCATTATACTTGAGAGTTCTGCAGGATATATCAGTCGGGGTTGCAGTTTCTTTTCTTGTAATACTTGAAGTACTTTGGTCCATGCTCTTCTTGCCTTGATGGTTTGGAAGAGAAATCTGATGTTATCCTGATGGGTTTTCCTTTAAACATGATCTGTTTCTATTCCTTAGTGACTTTTAGAATACTGTTCCCTATGCTGAATTTCTGGAATCTTGATTATTATATGTCTGCGTGTGTTTTTAATTGGGTGATGTTATTTGGAGTTTTATATGCTTCAATTTCCTGAATGTCAGATAGTTTCCCCATATTTGGGAAGTTTTCTGCTATTACATCCATCCACATTCTTTTTATATCATTTGTATTGACTTCTCATTGATGCCTCTTAGTCTCACATTGTTTATCTTTGCGTCGACTTGCAGGTATTGAATTATTTTTTCCTGCATCCTAGTTGTTTTTAAGAAATCTTTGCTTACTTTTTCACTAGCTGCAATGATGTGTTTAAGGTCTGAAAGTCTATCCTCACTTTCATTACCTTAGCACCAGATCCAATCTACCAAGCTCAAACTCATCCAAGTGGGTGTGGCTTGGATCTGGTTGCTGAACTCCACTTCTTCCTATTGTAGCCCTTGGAGTTGAACCCTCTGTGCCACTCTGACAAGATGTTCTGTTCCTGAATCAGTTGGGTGTGTCTTGCCTCTAGCCTCATTGTAGGGAATTCTGCTGCAGGTTCCACGCTGGTAAGTGAACATTTAAAGATATACATATCCACCTAAGCACTGAATTAGCTACATCCTACAAATTACATGTTTGCCCTATCATTCAATTTGAAATGTTTTAAAATATTTTATTCATTTTACACATTTATTTAATTTTTTATAAATTTAGATCAAGGTATACAGGGTCTCACTCTATAGATCTGACTCAGTGATTCTCCTGCTTTCAGCCTCCCAAACACTGAGATTATGGGTATGTGCCAAGTAGCCCAATCTCAATAGCTGTCACAGTGTGCCCTGAGGGTGTGGCCGGTACAGCATTCCAGAGATAGAATCCCAGAGGCTGCGTTCTGCTGAAGCAGGCACTTTAGTCTGCTGAACTATCTGGTCGGCCATACACACAGATTTAGAAGTACTGTATGTTGTTATTGATTTCTGTTAATGACTTGCAATTTAATTTGTTTGTGCTTAGCAAACATAATATGCGCTGTATAATTTAAAGTTTTCAAAATTTAATGAGATTTATAGCTTATATATGGTATTACTTAAACATTTCATTTGAAAATTTTGTAAATTTGTCTTTTGTTTAATGTACTTGATAATGTTATTTGAAGCATGTTACTAGTATGGATACCGTTATTATATGTGCTGGATATAGTGATTTTTTTCTTCTATATTTCTTAATACTTACAGCCTATTTTGTTTACTATTAATATATTCTTAATTCTCGTTAAGTATGGCTTGTACTGCTTTTTGCACTTATACCCCACTACTATTATTTCCAGTATATAGTAGATAGTAATCATATAATTGGGTTTAGCTTTTGACATAGCTTGACAATCTCTGTTTTTAACTGTCAGTTCATCACATGTTATGATTATTGATTTGGTTGAATTCTTTAGGTTTTCCATTACAGTACAAATTTACTGTTTGTCTTATTTATGTTTGCCTTTAGTCTCTTCTTAATATTTGTAGTTGAATATTGAGTATATTATTTTTAATCCTGTACTGGAATTTTAGCTTTACTACTTTAGTATTCATTGGTTTCTCAAGGAATTCTAATATGTACCCAAAATGCACAATTATCACAATATACTTTTGAATTAATTTGGTATTACTTATTAAAGGAATCTTACAAAATAGAGCAGCATTTACTGCTTACTCTGTGAATCTTAATTGGTTTTACTTTTTATAATTACAAAAGTCTTAGATTTCTTCAGGTACTCAAGTTACTTGAAATCAATATCTTGCTGTTAGGCCTTAATAGAGTATATCTACATCAACTTTCATTCTGGACTAATTTAAACCTATCACTAAAATGTGGTTTCTTGAGAAGCTGATCATGTATCTTGCTATTAAATAATTGTTCTAGCTGGTTGGAGCATTACTTATTTTCAGCCCTTTATGAGCTCTTGTAGTTATTCACCATTTTGCTTCCCAATGATTTTTTTTGGTTGTTGTTTTGGAATGGTCTCAAGTTTTTACTCCATGAATTGGCAGAGTAGTATTCAGCCAGTCAAGCCATTTCTTTTGAGATCACAGAGCTTTATATGGTTCTCTCCTCTATAATACTCTGGATAGTAAAATCTGTGTTCTTGAGCTCACTGTATAAGTATGGAGTTGATGTGCAATTTTTTTCAGTAATAGGAGATATTATATTTTGAGATTAGTATCACCATGAACAATCAGTCATGAAGAACTAGTAATAGTATAGATTCCTTCTGACTCAGGTATTGATAAGTTTGATTATATTGTGTCACTAAGGTTATGTACAGTCCTGTATTTAGTAGGATACTTCTTAAAAATTAGTTCTGATTTACTAGGCTGACCAGTACATGCTAATCTGAATAGATTACATCAAAAAAGGTTTACATTTGGACTCGCAGTTTTTTCTTTGGTGAGAATTTTAAAAAAAGAAACAGGTATCTAAAGAAGGTAGGCCTTCATATTTTATGTTAAACATAACTATTAAGTTAATAAGCATATGGACATATTCAGGTTTTATCCTTTTATTTAATTAGATTGGAAATGTTTTTCACATGATGGATGTCATTTGGGAGTTATTTAACATTTTTCCCTGAGCGTAGTCTTGGTGCGTGTGAGTTCTGTTATAACAATGCCTAATGTTTGTAAAATGTTGTGACATATTGACATACTTTAATATGTGTGTCTGTGAGAAATATATGTGTTTTCCTCCATATTATGAAGTATTGAAGATGACCCACATGTGCAAACATCGTATTGTCTTCTTAGTGTAAGAACCTAAATGAGGAAATAAAATCTCAAGGTACTACAGTGACTTCTGGGAAAGGGAAATGAACCTGTTCAAAAAGAAGGAAATACTGAAAAGGAAGAAGAGAGCAGGAGGAGTGGGAGAAAGGGATATATCTTATGTGTGTAAATAAGATGGTTTGGATAATTGTACTGTGGATTTCTGCTGTTCTGTGGAAAAGAACAGTCACTTAATTTTTTTCTTTTTTCAGTTTTCTCCCTTAATTTCTTATAATTATGTTTCTTTCTTCCAATTTTTTGTGCATTTATCTGGTAATATGAACAACTAATTTGAAGACAACACTATGTAATACAACAAATATTGTCAAAGTCATTATTTTGTTTAGTGAAGTTCTGTATCATTTGTAATTTTTTCAGTTTTAATGCTATTTTGTGCTGTTTAAAAAATTTAAGGTATTGAAAGTTTTTGTAGCTTTATTTTTTCTTTTAAGAATCTGTGTGTCAAAGAAAAAAGTCAGAGTGAAAGTAGAAAATATTTTGAAATGAAAACAAAACATACTAAAATTAACTTGATACAACTGAAGTAGAAGGAAACAAAAAATTGTAATATTAAAACAAATATTAAAAGAAGAAAAAAAAAGAAGAAGAAGAAAGACAGCGGGCCAGATAGCTCAGCCAATTTAAAGCACTTGCTTAGGCAGATGCATGGACCAGGGTTCGATCCCCTGGCCTGCGGTGCTTGTACCACTCCTGGGGTGGCTATTGAGGCTGGGTGTGCTGGCAAATGTCTATAATCCCAGCGTTTGGGAGGCTGAAAACAGGAGGATCACTATAAGTCCAATCTGTGTAGGAAGATCCTGTAGACCCTGTAGACCCTATACTAACATAAGAAACTAGACAGAGAAAAATGAAACCAAAAGTTTACAGGATGAAAAATAGAGATCAGGCATGAAATTACAAAGTAGCAAAACAATAGAAAACATCAATAGGGCCAACTTGGTTCTTTGAAAAGGTACTGAAATTTTTTTTTTTAATTTGTTTTTATTTTATTGAACTACAAATGTCAATCAGACAGTTTCAAGACACCTTAACCATACAGATTCGATAAATTAATACATTGCAAACTGTTTTCATAATGTTTTGGTATTGTACAAGGTGCATACATGATATTATATTTACAGATATTATTTTAGCAGATATCTCTTATCAGTGAATTAAGAGTGTAGCTGCTGGGGGCCGGGGAGATGGCTCAGTGGAATAAGTGCTTCCCTGGCAAGTGCGAGGGCCTGAGTTCAATCCCTGGTTCCGCCAAAAAAAAAAAAA
>PVKA01026613.1:10922-31597 GCA_004027165.1 Ctenomys sociabilis | reverse complement strand
CATTTCAATTTTTAGTTATTCTGAGTAACTGCAACTTAAATTTACCAAACTTGGTCCATCAAGTGGGAAAGAGGGTGGGCTGGGGAATCTTAGTTTCCTTTAGTGGGGTTGTTTTTTTTTCTCCTCTTCTGTATAGTGCTTTTTCTGTGTTCCACATTAAGGCCTTTTTTGCTTTGACTTAGAATAAGTTCTTTGACAGCATATTGCTTGGTTAAGTAAGCTGAAATAACGCATTTGAATTGTGATGTCTTGTGAATTTGCCAATCCCTAGAGTGGAACCAAATAGCCTTTGATGGGCAGCAGATGCTGGAGGCTCTACTTCAGGTGCTGCTACAGCCTCCTCTAATCAGGTCTAAATTGTATAGTAAACTGCTGTGGAAAGAGTATTATTTCTGCTCAGGCTAAGGCAGTGGTGGCAAGTCCATGCATAGCAGGCTGTTGTTGAAGGCTCTAAAAGGTTTGCCATCACTGGGCTAACAGATTCACTGACAGATCCTACAGATTCAAAGCCACAAAGCTGAACCTCACCTAGCACCCATGTCAGTTTCATGGATTTTGCATGATCTTTGATGAGACTCCCTTACATACTTGTGCCCAGATTTTTAAGGTATTGTCCATTCTGTAGATGCAGTGATTGTCCCAGATAGCTCTGTTACCATCCTTTTGGTGTGTTTGCATAGTGTTCATTTGAAAAGGCAGGGCTAAAGGTACTGATGTAGCATTTTTGCTTTTAGTGACTGCAGATTATACAGTATCTAGTACTGTATAGTAGTCTTTACAAGGGACTTAAGGAAGCCCCCCAGGATTACTGAATTTTTTCCACCTAACAAAGATAGTCTAGCAGTTTTTCCTTAGTCTAGTATCTGGTTCACTAGAAATATTTTATAGTGGTAGTGACCACTTGATTCAAGAGTCTGGGTTTCTCTAATCCCTTTGCCAAATGCAGGAGTTGCAGACTTGCTACTGGCAAGAGTATAAGCAGGTGGGTAAGTAAACTTGTCCTGGTACTGGAGCATTTTTCAATAGGATCTGAGTCTTGTGAACATATCAGTGCAGGAATGAGAGTCCTAGGAGGACTCGTATACAGTGTCTGCTGGCCCCTGCTGTGCAGAAATGTTGACATCGAGGTGGCAGATGTGGTGCCTGCCTGCTGGTGTAGAGTGGCTGAGCCAGCCCAGGGCATCTGGTTGATTAAGGGAATAATAAGAGATTGGTAAGCTGAAGACTTCATTTGGGAACCAGAAACAAGGAATCTCTTGGATCTTGAGCCACATGTTTTTCTTGAAAAGTACGCATTTTCCTTCAGAATTTTGTTGGGGGTCATTATTGAGAGCTGACGTGAGATGAATATGAAGTTTTTTTTAATGGCGTACTGTACTGGAAAACTGAAGACCTGCAGCAGATTTATATTCCAGCTCTTGTTATAATTTTTTAAAAAGATGGTGAAATTACAAAAATGCACATGAATCAAGTTCTAATATACTGTATGATGGGTAGATGAGGCAGTCTATTGTACCATTCCTTCTTTGGATTCTCAGGCATGGTTTGGCAGTGCAAGAACTCTGTAACATTAACAAATTCAATAAAAAGTAAAT
Source organism: Ctenomys sociabilis (assembly GCA_004027165.1). NCBI lineage: Eukaryota > Metazoa > Chordata > Mammalia > Rodentia > Ctenomyidae > Ctenomys > Ctenomys sociabilis. The sequence goes on along the minus strand of PVKA01026613.1, from coordinate 30,002 downwards.
GCTATGGACTATGAAAAAAAAAAAGAAAAAGACAGACAGACAGAGACAGAGACAGAGACAGAGACAGAGACAGAGACAGAGACAGAAGCAGACAGAGAGCCCTGGCCTCCTTGGAGCCCCGCAGATCACATACTGTCTTTTATTTAAGCTGTGTGCTGTCCACTTGCTTAGGAGACTGGGGCTAGGCCAAGACCTCAGCATTTTCCCCTACTGGGATGCAGTACCTGACCCACACAATATGAAGGAGGAGAGGCTGAATTTGGCTCTTGGCCTTGGAATTCTGTCCATAGATGGTGGATCCACGACAGAACCATCATGGCCAATGAATGTGGCAGATCAAAGATAGCTCCTGGTGCCAGGATTCAGGGCAGGAGTGGAGGGCCAGTGAGGAGGGGGCCAGGTGTCTGGGACAGACCCTACGGTTACCCATGATGCCCAGGAGAGTGCATTATTAATTGCCCGGGGAGGTCCCAGTCAAGCTTACAATGTGCCCTAAGTGTCAGTTGAAAGTCTAACAGGCACTTAATTAAAACCCAGGTGTAGACAGAGCTGTGTGCCTTCTGGAGGTACAGCATGGAGCCTGGTCCTCTGCTTGTCCTTGACTCAAGGGTCCTTCACCCACCTTTAATGACAGCAGTTCAACTTCTGTCTATCCCTGTCTCTATCTCTGCCTTTGTCTCTGTCTCTCCCCCTTTCTCTCTGTCTTTCTCTCTCTCCTCTCCTCTCTCCTCCTCCCTCCTTCATTCCCTCCCAAGCATTCTTTAAATCTTCTCTCTGTTAAGGGACTTGTCATTACATTGGGCTCACCCAGGAGCCACACTTGTGCCTTGCCAGTTCCCAGTCTCTTGCTGTGTCATGGAGCACCCTCAGGCTCCCAGAAGAGGGTGTCGACCTGTCACACCAGGTCTTCTCTGTTCCCTGTCACACTGGGCTCTTCTCTGTTCCTCAGATGTGGCCACCAGGTCCTGCTCAGCTGCCAGGTCCAGGCAGACACAGGAGCTTCTGCTGCGCCTCACTGTGCTGCGAGACTGCATTTCGTCCCCTGCTGAGGCACATGGGCACTACTTAAAATGCGATGGAAAAGCTCTCAGAGGACCTGAGCACAGGTCACTTCTTGAGCACAGCTGGCCATGGAGTGCATGCGTGAGCACCACAGGGGCAGAAGTGCACTCAGCGTGAGGAGGTGACCGTGCTCTGTGAGCGAGGATCCGCCGTACAGCAGAAGTCAGGGGCTGCCACGTAACAGGCGAGTAACTGGGAACGGCTGGAGCACTACCCCCATGCAATCGCGGCCTCTAGTGCCAAGCCAAAGCGCCTGCATTTTAGCCTAGTTCAGACCAGAGGTCTTTGGGGGGGTTCCAGGGGAAAGTAACTCGATCTAATCTGCTACTTTTAAATTTATCTCATCTCTCATCCTAACGGTGTCACCTCTCCACTGCTACAACAAAACAGATGACTGATAACAAGAGGGTCCCTGCCATGGCTGCACAGAGCCCTGCCCTGGCCATGGGCACCACTTCTGTTGGCTGTGGTGTGGAGGATGGCAAGGTGGGGACACGTGGGGCGCACAGCTGCTCACCTGATGGTGCAGGGAAAAGAGAGTGGAGGAGGGGCAGTGCCTCAGTGGTCTAGTGCAGGCCTCCCCCAGAGGCCTAACCTTTCCTCGAGGTCCACCCTAAGGCTCACCACTTCCCAGCTACAGAATAGCCTGGTGACCAGTCCTGGAGCACGTGGGCCTCAAACCAGCCCAGTACCACTGCCCTTGGATCCTTCAATGCCTCTACTCTAGTACTAAAGTAGCAAATTATCTGTCTATTTGTCTATCTATCTATCTATCTATCCATCTGTCTATCTATCTTTCTACCTATCTATAATCTGTCTAATGAATTAGGTAACAAAGGTGTAGTTAAATGACTTCTTCAAATTTATATAGGCAATAAGTGACAGAGCTTGAATTTTACTTCAATTCTTCCACCTTTAAAACTACCCATAATCTTATTTAATTCTACATCATAACTGTGATTTTCTCACAGATGTTGTACTGACCACTGAACAAAATATCTGAGATGAGTAAGTTTTGTTTCAAATGTTGATTGTTAGCAGAATCTAAGAGTGATGGACTTGAATATGAGTCTTTTCTAACTTGAGTTTTGGCACTTTATTATGCATATAAAAAGAATTTTTTCAGTAGAAATAGATTCCAGCTTCACATTTTAAGGGGAAAACCTAAAATAGCTTTTCTGAAACCTCTTTTTTATATCTCGATAACTTTGCCACCTGTTCTCTCAATCAGCCTTTCAAAGACTGATCCAGCAATCAGGTAGCAACTTGAAAGCGGTGAATTCCTTTAAAAATGTCCTCAGACTCTCGTTGTCTCAGCCACCTTATTACTATAAGTAGCTATCGCATAAGGAAAAAAAAGACAAAATTCTGAAATGGTTTCCTCTAGCACTAAAATTATACTGATATTCCCCTAACCTGGGGCTATGACAGCTATGACACAAGCAGGTAAGCAATAGAAAAAAGAAACCCTTCCACACCTGCAAGTGTCAATTTCCTGGAGTCACTTGGTGAACATCAGCCTGTACTGATGATGGCTGGCACTTATGTAATGTCAGAAAGAGGAGAAGATAGACAAGGTCAGTGCACCACACTGCCACATCCACTTCATGAGTGGAAAGAGGCTGCCCACCCACCCCGGCTCCAGACTGTCGGCCTGTAAGAGCTGCAGGGTCAGAGAAGCAGAGAACACATACATAACTCCAAACAATCCAACTCCAAACTTATAAGAGAAAAAAAGAGAATAATTAACACAGGTAAAATATTTCAATCATCTTACATATGTGGAATAAGAAAACATAAATAAATACAGGGGTTAAAATGTCCCCCCAAAAGAAAACAAGAAGCATCTACCCCCAGCCCATGTCCACGTCTCTACCCCAGCCCATTTCCACATTTCTACCCCCAGTGCATTTCCACATCTCTACCCCCAGGCTGACAGTTCATTTTTGAAACTAAGCCCCTTGGGGCCCCATCACATCAAGCCTAGCTAACTTTTAGCTTTCCGATGAACAAACTAATGAAACTGTAGCTCACATTTTTAGTGGAAAACATGTGCTTACCTATGAAGGCCTCTGCTTATTCTCTTAATCTCATAAAATAGCATGCATTGATACTGTAATATTCCAAGCAAAGGACAACGGGAATTATAGGTGGCACAGAAGTAAACACAGTGCTAGACTGTTGGTTTCTCAAGAAGAAAATAACCCTCCACTCTGGGCTGGCTGGAGACTCCTGGAAATGGAAGAATGATGGTAATTTTGATTTGTCAGCTTGATTAGTTTGAGGAAAATAGGAAATTAGCAAAGCAGCCTTCTGGGTATGTCTGGGCAGGTCTTGGGGGCACCTTGGAGCCTACACTGTAGGCTTCCCCAGTCCCTTCCCTTTGGGCTCTTTCTCTGGCTGCTGCTTCCTGGTTGCCATGGTGAGCAGCCATCCTCTGCCATGATGCTCATGCCTTGGAGCCAGCGGGCCATGGACTGGATCACCTGAAGCTGTGAGGCTCAGCACACACTTCTTCCCCCAAATCACAGCGTCAGGTGCTCCAGCCCAGGAGTGGAATGCTGACTTAGGCAGTAAGCAAGACTGCCACCCATTCGAGACGCACCCCTGAAGGGAATGCAAGAGAGGGGCCTCTCCTACCTTCCATGTGACATGGAAAGCTCATGAGTTATAATGACTAGGAATTGTGGGTACAGAGCTTGTAGTAACTTACAAAAATCTTCCACACAGTGAAAAGTCTATGGGGAAGGGGCCAGGTTGTCTCTAGCAGTCACGAGCTGTCCATCATAGGCAGTGTCCAAACACCAGCCATCATATTAACTCGGTCATATTAGCCAAGCACCAGAGGACTGGAAGGGACAGGGTTCTACTGAAAGCCCCCTTCCCTTGGGAAAGGCTGTGATTCTAGAACACAAGGAGGCTTGAAGGAAGTATGGATTAAGTCACAACAGAGACCTGATCAAGGGAAAAGGCAGTGAACATAGCATGGAGAGCAACACAGTGGGTCCTCTGGGTGACTGAGAACATTCATGCTAGGACATTTGCTACCTGCTGGAGTATTTTAGATTAGAAACAAGCAAGGACATAGGTATTCTCCTACCTTGGGCTGACAGTGCTGATCAGCACAGTTTGAAGAATGAGTTTCAAGTAGAAGACATTGAATTCTTGTGCCCAGCAATTTCACGCGTAGAAATCTATCACAGAATGACATTTACATTACATTTCTGGATATAGCTCCAGAATGTTTATTTTAAGAAAAATAGAAAATAAAAAATAGAAATAAATGCTCATAAAAATAAGGAATTAAACTAAGTATAATATGCTTATATTAATGTTCTATAATTATTTTAAAGTAAGCTGGCTTTTCATGTTCTAAGAAAGAATATTTCAAAGCTGCCTTTGTACACAGAATAATCCTTTTTTAAGTTGTGTAAAAACAACAAAACAACTGTATGTGCCTGAATTAACATTGGGAAAATTTCTTTAAAAGTCTGCATTGACCAAAAATTAGAGAAAAAGAAGGGCTGCAAGGACAGCCAACATTTTGGCCCTCGACCTTCAAGGTCAGTGAGGACTCAGGACATAGAAGAACCTGTGCTATGATGTCCTGTAACTCAGTGGTGTCCCAAGTTTTCTGATCAAGATTATGGGGCCACAGAGGAAAGTGATCAATGATGTAGAGTGAGTCTAAGGAGAGTCACATGGAGAGAAAGCCTTCTCCCAGGTTTTCACAGAAAGCAAGTTCATCAAGAAATGGCCATGATTCATCCACATGGCTGACACTGACAAAGGATCTACAGAGTGAGGTACAGAGTTTTGGGATATGTCCTGAGGGTACCTGACTGACTTTATCTGATAAAAAAGTTACATTTCTTGTTATATAGGTCTTGCTTTATCTTGGTCTTAACCATCCAGCATAAAAGCATTAAAAATGAGGTATAAAAAGTAAAGCCATATTAATAATATACTGAGCTGTAAAAGGCTCAAGTCAACAACTTCTGACATTGCCACTTCTCTGGATAACCCACTACTATTATGGACTACTGGACTATATTGGATTATTTTGCTGAATTCACCCATCTACAATATTTAAATGACATTAGAATACTTATCTCTGACAAAACTAAATAAAAAATGGGGATACAAATGAAGGCCCATTTTGTATCTGTATATTCAAAATAGTTAGGATAGATATACAGCTACTTTCTCTTAATTCAATGAGAAGAAACATTTGTACTATGAGTGTTTCTGGACAGGATATCATGTCTGCATCTTGTACTATGAATAATTATTAGGAAGACAACAGTATGCAATGTATTAGTTATTGAAACTGTCATAGTAATCACTTTTGAAACTGTGTCATTATTGTTTCTTAATAAAATCAATAAATAAAATAAAAGTCTGCACTACATTATTAACTGGAGAAGAGTAGATGAGATTAAGGAAGAGACTCTTCTTCTCAGTGTGGGTGCTTCAGGGTTATTCAAATTATTTTTGAGAAACATTTACAACCTTTGCACCTTTAGTGGAAATCTGTCGTGATTCTAGAATCTAATCTCTCAGATGACCTTGGCTTCTGACGGACATACCCCTAGTGTCCTGCCCACCCTCAGGCTCGTGGCCTTGAAAGGCATCCAGAAATGTGGGCATTCCCTGGGGCAAGAAAGCAGCGCTGCAGACAAAGGAATAGAAACCTCACACCAGACTGTGCCTTAAGCAGGCTGGCAAGTGCTGCCTCCTGGTTCTTTCTATCAGCTCACCCTTGGTTTATGCCTCAGATTAATGCACTCCCAACAGCAAAATGAAGAAAACAGGAAGCCTAGGTCCAAGACTGATCTTAATGTGCAGTTGTGGGCAGCCAGCATGGTGCTAGCCTCCCATGGAGACCTCGGCATGGGCCAAGCAGTGCTCTGGAGCAGGCTGCCATGTCCCAACCCTGCCTTGCAGAGCAAACATCTAGGTCAACGTGCCCACTTCCCCATGACTCACAGGGCTTACCCAGACACTGGTCACACTGAAGGCTGTAAAGGCTTGCTTAAAATAAAAATCATTTCAGGGAATAGAAAGTTGTTTTCCAAGTCCTTTTAATTCAGGTTTGCCTTTAAAATATACCCTGAAAGGTAAAGAAGCCTTAAGATGATTTTATTAAGTGTTGAATATCAGCTCAGATTTTTCCAGTTCTCTGTATTTGCACATGAGGGGACCAGGCATGAATGCGATTTCTTCTGCACAAAAGGAAACAGCACAAGCAGTCGTGCTGCTGGCCCACAGGTAGCTCATGGTATTAAAGTGTCCACTGCCAAGAAGAGTTCTCCCAGCCCGTGCTCCTGCTCCCCGGTTACTGGGCCAGGCAGAGCGGGCACGCTGTCGTATTGCCAGTACCAGCAACATCAGCATGATTTGAGTAGCATACGTTCAGCTGTGTCCGTGAGAGGAGATGCCTTTCATGAGCAAGTCTGGATGAAGTTCTCTTGAACAATTAGAGCACGAATTATCTGAACGGGTTACCTTTGGTGGCCCTCCTCTCCAGCTGTAGAATGCCACCCCCACTCTTGTCCTTTCCACTCTTGCCTTTTGCATTTTCACCCCATACATTTCCATTCCTTCCCTTATAAAAGAAAGGATCCTTCCTCCTGAAGTCTTTTTGAGTTTCTGTCTTCCTACTTGACTATTTGAGGATATGAACAATTGGCCACCCTCCTGGGATGAGCTGTCCTGCCAATCTGTCCTCCACTAGACAAGTGCTGACTGTGAATCCTTCCCCTGCTTCTCACTGTGGACCCAGAGCTGGATACGTGTGTCTGTCTTTCGTTACAGTCTGATCATCTCTCTCCATCAGCAGCCAGTTTCCCAGTGTCGACTGCATATAAATGCCAGAGACTGCAGCATGCTCTCTCAGTGAAATTGCTTATGGGAGATCTGCAAACACTGGGCCACGTGGGTGGGCAGGCCCAGTGCTGGCTGTGCTCGTGGGTGCCTGCTAGCTCAGGCCTCCCACCAGCGTGCCAAGAAGCGTGTTCATCTGCAGGAGATTATAATGAAGGCAGAATGCAGAAGAGCGGTAGAGCATAGAGGGCACCAGCTGGGACCTGGTGGAGACACCTGGGAGGCTGGGGCTCCTTGGTCTGAGGCTGATGTTTCTTTTATTAAAAAAAAAAATTTCATTGGTACAATTAAACACACAATGATCGCATACGTCACAGGGAACTTACCCCCATATATGACACATCTTGATTCTGTTCTCTTGCTCCTTCTTCCTTCTTTCAATGACTCTTCTCCTTATTTATGAAAGCTTTTTCCCTGTTGTTTCCTTCTCCTCCTGTTTCTCCTTTTCCTTCCCTTCCTTTCCCTTTCCACCTCCCTAGTTCCCTTCCCACTAGAACATTTCTTTCCTATTTCACAATATTTGTTAGACATTATGATCTTTACTCACACTTCTTTCTCATACCACAGAGACAAGGCTGTATTTATACGTGTGAGTCTGATTTATTCCACTTGCAAGCATGGTCTCAGGTGCACTCACTTACCTACAACTGTCTCAAGATTATCCTTCTTCAGTGCATAGCAGTGCTCCACTGTATCAGAAAACCACATCTTTACCCATTCCTCAGCTCATGGGCATCTGGGTTGTTTCCAAGATTTAGCTGTTACAAACTGTGCTGCTAAAGGAAGATTGTACACATATCACTCTTGTGTGAAGCTTTTAATTATTCTAGATATCAAAAAGGGGAAAAGATCAGTGAACTGGAATCTCTAGCGCTCAGGTTCTGAGGAGCTGCCACACTGATTTCCATGGTGACTCTACTCTCAGCAGCAGTACAGATGGGCCAGCTCTTCCCCACAGTCCCCTGTGTGGGTCTCTCTCTTACCATGGTTTGCGCATTCTGTCAAGTTTCAAAGTCAGAATGAAGCCATGGAAGTTGCATTAGTGCTGATCCCTGCCTAGACGTGTGGCTCAAGTTGACCTTAATTCTTCCGCGCCTGAGCTTTCCTGTCAATAAGGTATTTACCTCTTGATGGAGAATTTTTGAAAAATCTGTGAATATAGAGATAGTCACAAAATAAACTCTTGTACATTTGCCTTTGGCAGAATCAGCCAAAGTGCAATGGAAAATGGTCACTAACACTTAGAAAGAATCTGAAGGGGTCGTGTTTCCTTGGAGCGTTGTGCAGTCTTAAGAATGCATTTCCAGTGGGGTGGGACTTCTATACAGCCTCGCAAAGAAGAGGTCATGCCTCGGGGATGCTGGTGGCTCTCATGGAGATGGGGCCTTTCGAAAAATTTCAGAACAAAGAGTATATCAGTGACCTGACAGCGAGGGTGTATTGTCTTTGGAAGGAGGAGACATGTTCCAGGAGGAAGTGGGCCTTCTCACTTGGACTAAGTCATCATGAGAGCAGTGGGAAGAACAGAGGCAAGCGCTTTGGTCAGAATGGGAAGAGGTTGTTCCACCTCTGCCTCACTCCTGCTTTGGGAACTGGAGACAAAATTTAGAAAAGAAGACGTGCAAAGAAAGAAATCCAGCTGCTCTAAGTGGCTTGGGATCAAGCAAATCTGTCTTGGACATGCACAGCTAGCTGAAGGTATCCCAACTTCCTTGGATAAGCTCCTTTCCTCCTCTCTCCCTCTCTCTCTTGTTCCTTCTTAACCAACAGGATGATTTTATCATTCCTGCTATGATCCTCATGGTACAGCAGAACATTTTTAAGAGTTCATGGTTTTAATTTTATCTTAAGCAAATAATTCAGCCTTTGGGTTCTTTCATTACCTCCTTTACATTTACGAGGTGTTTATAACCCCTGGGAATTGTCTAGACACAAATTCGACAGAGGATCCTGAAAGGATTGTCTCATAGCTGACATATTCATCACTGAACATAAAATGCTGTATGTAACACGAGTGGCATAAATAGTTGATGCCTGAGGAGTTCTTTCTGCTTTAAACAAATGTTTGGCAATATTAACGAAACTCCAGGCTTCTTGGCTCAAGAGTGCTACTGCAGCTCAACTTCAAATATTTACTTGATCCACTTCTCATAATCTATCTGATCTCCTTCTGTGCCAGGGAGGCCAGGGAGTGGGGGGGCCGCCGTGAACGTGGAGCCCAGCAGGGCTGGGGGCTGGGTGTGGGGTCAGCTGACGTGCGCCGGGGTCCAGTGAGAATAGCACCACCATGTCCACGTGGGAGTGAGTCTGCGTCAGGGCTGCCTCACCTGTGGACACCGAGCCAAGCTGCAGCCAGAGCCGAGCGCAGTCAGAGTAATGAGAGAAACTAGCGTAAGCAGCCATGGGTCAGAACAGGGACAAAGAGGTGGCTCTGCTGCTTGTGGCTGGGTTCTGGGTGCCCTAACATGAACTTCGGGGGCTGTGGGTGTGACTCTCTTGAAGAAGAGAAGACGTAGCAGGAGAGCGGGCACGCAGCAGCATGGTCTTCTACCCAGGCGAGCAGCACCATTCCACCTCCAGGAATGCTCTGATCTCTGCAGGTTACACCGGTGGTCTCCAGGCTGGCACGCAGTCCACACTGATATGTACAGAGTAGTGCAGCAGACCCCATGAGCGATGTGGATGCCATGCTTCCCTTATCCCATGGGGCGTGTTCACTCTTTCCTATGGTTCAGAGAAATGGGAAAGAATCAGGGGAAGGAAGGGAATGAGAAAAGGAAGGTCATCGTAAACGTTCACCTTCAATCCAGTTGAAATGTGGCTGCCAGTTTAACGAGGGCTTCATGCGTACACGTCTTAGAGTGAAGGCACCGAGTGCACAGCCATGTATTAATAGGGACACTAAGTGATCGACTGTCCAGGTGCCACAGATGGTGGCCCTGGGCCTTTCAGACTGGACGTTACCTGAGGGAGGGATCTATGGCTGGGTTCTGGGCCAACAACTGTGTACACCACTGAGTTCTGCCCCTGCTCCCCTCATCTCCGCAAGGAGATCACTGACTCCTTACACACAGTTCCTGGAAGAAAGTGGGCTCGCTATGTCAGTTTTCTTCAGAGCCTTAATAAATCTTAATTACTGTGCTCATTAATAAAACTACAATAAAGAAATTTTCGAAATCACCAAATCAAGGTTGGAGGTTACTGAAACAATAATCAGTGTCAATACCCTGATGCTGACCTTGGTCCCCGTAATTCTTGGCCCTTTCTGTCTTTCACTTCTCCATAAACAGGCAGTTCCTCCTGGTCCTAAAGTTGCAGTAATTGGTACCTCATTTCACTCTCTAACCTATTTGTTATTACTTGTCGTGTATATTCCTTTTACGAAAACAAACACCTCAATTATCCAATAGCATTATCGCACCAAGGGTTAATCTTCTAAAAATGTGCCCAGTAGGTTTTAGCATGCAGCTGTCCTGTGCATGATACAATTCGTCTCTAAAGATAGAGAACCATGACTGTGCTTCACTGATGCAGCAACCTTTGCTATTTCAGGCCGGGCAGCTTCATGCCCCAAAGCCCAGGAGCCGGGCACACAGGAGGGAAGTCCCCCCTGGGGGATAGCCTCTCCTTCCTCGTTCTGTGGAGTGTGCTTTACCAAGATTCCCTTTTGATGTTTAGGACCATTAAGAAGGAATTAGTGTGCAAGGATAACAGGTCCTCTAAATATTTTCCTTTGGGTCCTGCAGTAGCCTTCTGCTCTAAGAAAAATTTTCATAATCTTCTATGGGTGAAAGAAAATAGTTTCTGTTTTCAAATAAAGATCTAGTGCTGTCTTTCTTTCCAAGATTTACAATAATAATTAGCATTTGTAAGGCTCAGAAAAACTCTACAATAACGATGGCTCCACTTCATTCTCCTTAGCATCTCCTAGGGGCATTTGGCCATGTTTTATTGCTTATCATGGCCAAGGAGCACATCTTAGGGAATGTCACATTGCTGCAGCTTCATATATGAAATACAAAAAAGAGAAAAAAATGATCTTCACAGTTAGGAATCGGAATGCGGAATGCAGGGGTTGACTGGAAAGGGTGCAAGGGTCTATGTAATGATTTATATTTAGATGCTCCCCAAGCCTCATGCACTCAGAGTGGGCTTGTGGGAGGTACCGTACCAGGGCATGGGTGTGCTCCTGAGTTGAGATGTGTATCACTGGGTTTTACCACTGGGCCACTACCCTGGTAGAGTTGTAGCTGGGTATGACATGATGGGGGGAAGTCAGTAGAGAGAACTGGGTCCTGCGGGCATGTCCTGAAAGGGGTACATCCCTCCTCTTCCTGTGATCCCTCTCTGCTTCCTGCCTGTCCTGCCATGGCCTGCTCCTCCCCCGCCATGCCACCCTGCCGCCCCGCCAGCCACCTATGGAGGCAACCCTCTGCAAACCGTAAACTAAGGTAAACCTCTTGTCCTCTAACTTGTGGGTTTTGGGTATTTTGTCTCAGCAAAGAGAAAATAACTTCAAGACTTTAGAAACAAAAGTCTCAAATTTCACAAGACACTCAAATTGTCAGAGTTGTTCTGAACAAAATCTTTCCTTGGATAAAAATCCCCCAGAAGAAAACCATATTCAGATTCACGTGTGCACATAAACAGTGCAAACCAGACAACACGGCTCAAGTGAGGGCTGATGATGGGCCATGAAGACCAGGCCAGCTAAAAAAGTTCAGTCATTTCTCTGAGCCACTTTGTCAAAGGTGACATGTGGGTCCCCCCACTGTCCAATCGTGTACAGTGTTCTACTGGTTCCGGAGTGTGTGTGCAGAAGGACAATTTCTCTTAATCATTTGCGTCACATTCCAGTTCAAAAAGGAGTTGAACATATGTGCCACCTGAGCCTTTGCATGTAGCTATCAGCTGCCCACTGCTTTTTTCTCAGCAATGAGACTCTTGATCATCTTATGTAGCCCAATTCTGGATTGCTTGCACAGTGTGGATTCAGGAAGATCTGGTCAGTATTCAGCAGTGAGTAGACACGTGGACAGTTCTTCTTGGACAGATTTATTTCCAGCTTTACCAAATGGGTTGCTACTAGATCCCTTAAAATCTTAACGTTCATGAATGCTTTAAACCTCAGCTTGTGTTCCTCATCTGAACTCTGTGCCTTGACCCTACATACCTTCCTGGGCCTTTCCAGAGCATATTGGAATCCTACAACTGTGGAGCACGTGGGGCTCAGCCACAAGCTACAGTGGGAGCTCAGAGGGAGGACAAGGGTGTCGTCATGGCAGTTGAGCTGCAAGATTATATGATGCACACCCCACAAAGTCCTTAAATCACAACAGATCCTCAACCACATCAGAACCTCACTGGACAAAGGCCATAGGCAGGGAGAAGGGGTGTTGATAAGGTAGACACCTGGCAGGTAATATGCAGAGCTTCCTTCTTTTCCCTGTGCTGCTCCTCCAAAAACTACTACCCTCCTACATCTGTGAATTTGGGCCCACAGCTAACAAAAGGAGCAGAAATGAAGTAGATGAATCAGACCGCTCAGATCACTTCTGCTGCTGGATAAAACAGCCAGGCAACTGCAGGGCAGGGGTGTTGGGCTTGGGCTTGCATGACCCTGAGTCTCGATATGATCCCACTGTGTTCTCAGCAGTCTCATTGGAACAGTCATTTCCTCCACTACTGCCACCACTCCACATATAATCAGCAGTTGTTAGGAGCTAATGGTGTCGGTTCTGCACAAACTTCCAAGAAAATAAGTGGGAAGTTGCCTAGGCAACTTAGCTTATCAGCTGAGACCTTAACTTACGTCCCTGAGCTTATTTTCATGATAAGACTTAAGGGTCTTCAGTCCCAGGTCTATTGCTGTCTGCACAATACAATAATCCATGTGGTTTTCAATTCATTCTTCTTCGTATAATCATTAAATTTTATAATATGTCCATAAAAGTTCCTTGGGAACATTCTAATTTCGTCTTTCAAAGCACTTGATGGTAAAATTCTAGTTTTAAATCTTATGTTGAAAATTTATGCTTAACAAAAATAAAAAAAGTTTTGAATTTTTAAAGTCTCTGAGTATGAACCTTGATATAAATTAGAATAAAAAGAAGCTGGAAAGAGGAGTTCTGGTCATCAATCTGCCACATTCTTACTTGCTCCTGTTTGCTGCATATCCTGTTATGCTCAGGGTAACATGTCAGCCTCTTCCTGTGAGCATGTTCTATTGAAAGTGCGACAAAAAAGGATACTATTCTGAAGGGGCCCAAAGCTGATGTGAAAACACTAACCTACTTTTAGCTGTTCCTGTTCAGTCCACTCTAGAGCCGCAGCCTCCTTACTTCAGCAGTTCAGTCCCCTCTGGGGGAGGTCAGCGAGCGCTAGCCGCTTTTCTGTTGCTGGAGAAAGCCACCTGTCACCGGACCACGAAGGAGCAGCCGTTCTTGGCTCAGGACACCAGCGGGCTAGTCCGCGGTGGGCCGGCTGCCCTGCTTTGCCGGCTGCCCTGCTTTGGGGCTATGAAGAGGACACCCTGGGGGAGGGGGTAGCGGAGGGGGGCGGCCTCCTCCTGGCAGCCAGAATGCAGAGCGCGAGGAAGAGCAAAAGGGGAAAGTGAGACAGGCAGGCTCTGCCCACGGGGCACGCAGCCCGGTGGCCCCGTCCTCCACCCAGTGTCTCTGCTCAGCCCACCCAGCCCTGCACAGGTCGCTGTGTGAGTCCCCTCGTGAGTCTGGCCCCCGAGATCCAGTTACTTCTTTCTTCAGGCCCCACCTGGTGGCCATGCCCCCAGCACGCGGGTCTCTGGGAAGCCCTGTGCACTAGCAGCGTAACTTGGTGCTCAGCACTCTTTGTTTGGTGACTAGAATCTCAATGTCCTCTGGTCTCAGGTCATTGCCGGGCTTTCCCTGGTTCTTCAGGGGTCACAGTCGTGGCCTTGAACTCCAGGCCAGCGGCTGGAGAGCCGAATGGCCATCTTACGCCGAAGTTTATGGCCTACTGCTTCTGACATCCTCCATCTACACTGGTGCAGGCCACGTGGAAAATGGTCTTCCACCTTGCTTTCCAGATGACCTTCTGTCCTACGCTCCGCCCTGCGCTGCCGGCTGCTATGTGCGTTTTCTGTTTTCCCAGCTGAGATTCACTCTGTGAAGGCAGCCCACTGTTGCAGGCCTCTCACCTACTGTGAGTGCGTTTGCCTCAGTACAGGTCTTTGCCTCAGGGCTCTCAAACGCTGTCTTCTAGCAAGCTCCTTTCCACAGCTGTCACATTTGATGCATAACAACTACACGTGTTGTCTGTTCTGACCTACAAGGAATGGCTGCTAAATAGCCATAAGGTACTAAAAATAGAAACATGTGGCGATCAGCGGATTGCTAGCTGTACAGAGGGAGATAATCCGGGGAAGGTTTCTGAACGCTGAAAAGACAAATTGAAAATAACTGGAAACACCAAAGCTTGGAGAAAATGAAGAGAGGGAAATTAAGATGATAAATCCCAGGGCCCCAGAGGCTCAGGTCCTCAGGAAGGTCATCCATAATCCCTCCCCATAAAGAGATACATCAGTGCAGCCCTAACCTGTGCTAGAACCTGGAAAATCAGCAATTCAAAAAGATGGAGAGAGGCTGGCATGAAAGGCCGCATGCTCTGTGTGCTGCAGCAGGTTCTCAGTGGTGCTAGAGCGCGTGCATGACTCGCAGGAAGAGGTGCAGGAGGCAGAGCTGTCGGCTGGGCTCCGCCACGGCGGCCTGAAGCGCCCACATGGAAGTGTGGGACACTCAGGCGGAGCTGCAGTGCTGCCCAGGAGAGTCCAGGCAGAGACGCGCATGCTCGGCCCTCCCCTCAGGCCAGGAGCGCGCCCGCACATATCCAGGCTGCATTGCACTGGGCAACCAGGGTCCACCAGGAGGTGGAGAGAGGATTCGAGGCAGCACAGGGTTCTAAGAGGGATGACTCACAACCATCCGAGCAAGGGCAGCTCCAGCTTACTCAGTGTGATTGGGAGTGGCCTGGTCCTTCTCACCAGGACGAGGATGGGCAGAACTCTGCCCGAATTTCAGGGGAGGCAAAGATGAGGCGCTGTTGGTAGAGCTCGCCCAGGCATCCTGTGCAGACGCTGCACCTTCCACATGCGAGATGCGACTCCAAAGGAAGCTGAAGGATGAACCAGTGCTCTAGGGTTCTTGCATAACTTCCTTTAAAATTAGGCCTGACTCCTTCATTAGAATTCTAATTACACTTACTTATTTGTTACTCATTTCACTGCAGCTCTGGGATGCCAGGGATCACGTCACCGTCGCGGACACACCACAATGGTAGGCACAGGAGAAGAGTTCCTCGGGAGTGGAAGGATGGCCTGCCTTCCTATCAGTCAGTGGTGACACGCTGAGGGGCCGCGCTACACGACCCCACTCATGTCGGAAGGGACTCGGGGCTCCTTTGTTCCAAGCCTGAATTTGGATCTGTTCTCTAGATAGATTTTCAAAGACAAAAAACATTGATGAGTAAGTATTTTAGACCTTTGCATTTTAAAAAAAAAGTTTCACATCCTATCTGACTTCTGATCTTAGAAATAGCTCAGCAATGAGCCCCAAAAGGTAAAAGGTGACAGTGGCTCATCACTCCTACTCCCGCACGGAGCCTCTGTTCCGTGGCTTAGTTTCACCTGAATAGCGTTCTTCCTTTCCTCGCATTCATGCAAAAAATATTAACTCACAGTCAGGAATGAAGTGCACATAAGAACTGCATCAAATAATCTTCACTTCGCAACAAAAGCCACTTTGGTAAAAACAATTTGACTTGCTCGAATCCAATCTTAAATAGCTCTGAGCTCTAACATTCAGGTTCAAACTAGTACACAGTGTATGTAGAAAGCCTCACGGAATTTATTCCACCCAGTGATGTTGGTGGGGAAAGGGATTTATTTTTAGTTATTTTTCAGTTGAGAGTTTAGTTTTGGATACAATGGTCAGTTTGGAAAGGTCTTGCTCTCCCAACCAAATCTGGCCTAGGACCACCAGACCCTCGCTTCTGAAGTGTTTCACAGTGGGCCTTTTCCTCCGCTCATCTCTCCAGTTTGCACACTCCACAGGCTCCATCGTCTTCCTCTCCCCCACCTCCTCACCATCCTCCAGGCTCCTCTCTGAGCAGCATCAGGCTTTCATTTATGGAATTTGAAGATCACTTCTGTCCCTAGCTAGTGAGCAGGCCCAGCACTGGTCACTTGAGACCTGAGCCTGCCTCTCTGCTCAGCTCCAAGACATCCTTCCATGAAGACCCCTCTGCCCACTATTAAACATGAGCTCTCTTTCTGTGAATTCTGATAGCTCTGTGTTTATAACTTGTGAAACATTAAAGATACTTATATAGAAGGAGTTTGTGAATAGAAACATTGCACCAGTTTCTGATCTTCCAAGGCAGGCAGCCTCTGTGCCCTCGAGGATCTTATAACCAACCCTCATCTTGCCTTAGTTTTTATTATTTAACTGCATTAATTATTTTGTTGCTTATGTTATAATTACCACTAACCTATGTCTACAAATCATTGCACAGAAATCACTAGTTACCAGTTAGTCTCAAATCATCTTCATCAAGAAATTAAGCTGTGGGAACATTTTATACTTAGATGTAACAGAACACTGACCTTTACGGCATAGCATGAACGATTTTATCAGATGAAAGGGAGACTGGTTTTCTGAAAGCAAATTATGTTATGCAAGTCTTTTTTGTGAATTCATTCTTTGTCTATGTGGGTTCTTTGATTGATAAGACATTTTCCTACTTGATTCAGACAAGCTACTGCTTTCTTCACCTTGTGTCCCTAATTTGTGCCACTTTGAAGTCTTCGTAAACATTTCAAGGCCACCCAACCCGGTCATCATCCTGTGGAATGGCAGTGCTTCACCAAGCCATCTTTCCTTTCAAGCCCTTTACTCGTTTGGTTGGTGTGACCTCAATCCCTTGCTAAATCCAGTTCTCATGAACTGAAAGCAGAGGTGTATGAGGGTTACTTTGTTGTTTAGCTCGTACTCATCTAAGCAGTTCTTTGAAATGCATAGCCAGGAATGTGGGAATTTAGAAAATAAATAGAACTATCCCTGCTTTTCTTTTCTTTCTCTAGCTTTTCTTCTTTAAAAAAAAAAAAAGAAACAATGGAGCGGTACAGCACGTGTATCTTAGTCAGTTGTCTGAGGAGGGCTGGCAGGGGCGGCGTGAGTGTGCACTGCATTGATGGCGGTGGAGACACCATGCTCAGGACCTGGCGTGGGGGCCTAAGAAGAGAAATTTAAGCACATCAGCATGAAGTCACTGATGTTCAAACTGGGAGGAGCCGGATCTGTTCTGGAGCCCCAGGCATAAATGAGAGACCCTAGGAGGACCAGGGAAGCTGCTCTCCATGACCATGATTGGCTCAGGATCAGAAAGGAGGCGTCTAGGCAGCTCAATGTCTTCCTCACGCACAGCAAAACTAACCCCGGCTCACATTTGCAAACAAGACAGCGTCACTAGAGGGAGAGAAGTGAAGTGAGGAGCTGAAGTTACTTGTTAGATGAATGGAAAAACGTCCAGCTTTGTCTGTGGTGTACCAATGACCCGGCCTCTCTGTGGAAGCTTCCTTCCCTCTCTGCCAGCCTTCCCTCTCTCCACTTCCTGAGCCTTGTGAGTAGGAGACTCGGTCTGTCTTCTCTACTACGGTTTCCAGAATTCCTGAGCTGGGACCCTGATGCCATGATTCTGGGGGCCATAGAACCCCAACCCCACCAAGCACCCCACTGCACATCTTCCCACCTCCCTGCCCTGCCCTGCTTATGCCAGGCAGAGCTGTGCCACGAAGGCATCTTTGCCCACATGGGCTCTTTTCTCTGCTCTTAGCTCACCTCTGCCCTTTCTGCCTACAGAATAAACATTGCTGCAAAGCAGGAGCCTGAACCCTCTGCATACAGCTCTGATAAACATAAAGTCCACTTCCATAATTCTTTATATCTCTTTTTCCAATGAACCAAACGTTTTTTGTTGTTGTTATTTTGCTTTGTTTTCTTTTGGCAGAACTGGGGAGAACCAAATGCTTCAATGCTGCAGCTCTGAGGTCTTCGCCCAGAACCTGGGGTCCTCCTCAGCAGGAGCTGGGGAGGGCCATAGCAGTGACTCTCCGGCGAGTTCCTCCTGCACTCGAGTTCCTCCTGCAATCGTGTTGCCCAAGCCCAACCTAGCCCTGGCCCTGGCCCTCTAACCCTAGCCCTAACTCTAACCCTCTAACTCTAATGCTAGCCTTCTAACTCTAGCCCTCTAGCCCTAACCCTAACCCTAACCCTAATGCTAGCCCTCCCTTCCTACTGACAGGCCCTATCTAGCACCAGCTCTCCTGCACAGCTTCAACAAGACAGTGGAGCGCACCAAGGGAGGTACTCACTACTCCAAGCTGACGGAGCCCTGACAAGGCTACCTCGCCAGCCAGTGATTGGTTTAGAGAGTGACTTGCCACCCTCTCTGGAGAGGGAGCCATGAGGGAAATGCTGTGATGATACGTGCTTTTCAGAAAATGATGTTTCCCTTCTAGAAAGAAATGCAAAGGAAAAAGATGTCGTTGCTATTGCCAGGACATTGTTGGTGACAGCGCAGGTGCTGGAGCTTTGGTGGCTATCCAGACACCGAAAGTCTGACTTGTGAAGGAGGAAGCCCGCCCCTCAGGCCTCACTGGGGTCACAAGCGTCCCTTCATTTGCTGAGCCTGAGCTTTTGCTGACCGGCAGGAGTGTGGCTTGTGACTCGTGGGCTCCTGAGTGGGAGGGTGTCACGTGCAACCTCGCCGGCAAGGAAGACGCGACAACCAGCTCTTCTTTCCATGGTTTATTCAGGACCCCTATACAATACTACTTCTCCTGCTAGCTAGCTTTCTTGCTTTCTCCTTCCTTCTTCTCCTCTCTTCCTCCTCTCCTCCTCCCAGGGGAAGCCCGCTCATGGCTTTTGAACCAGTGGGCGTCCAACCCCGGAGTGCCACGTGGGCACAGCCGATAGGTCCAGGTACACGGAAGCAACGCCCTAGTCCTTAGCCTTAGCCAAAACGAGAAGTTATTTGCTATGGAGAGCATCCACCCCCAGGTGAGGATGAAAGAGGAAGCCAGCGCCGTCTTTAAGG
>PVKA01026613.1:0-10822 GCA_004027165.1 Ctenomys sociabilis | reverse complement strand
ATGGCTACTCGCAGCTCTCTACAGGAGGGTAAGGAGTGAGATCACCGGCCATCCGGGTGCCGAGGATGGATGACAAGGACATCACCCAGGCCTCCTTCACAGCAGAGGACCCTGAGCCCCAGGTCGATGGAAGCTCACTGGCACCCCAACTTCTGTTCAACACACGATAAAAATATAGCTACTTCATGTATAAACATCACAAATCAAATATTCCAATATTTTCTTGGATTTTCAAAAGCACCAAGAGCTTGCAATGAGATTAGTACATTTCTAATTTACAGCAGAAGTTGGGAGGAAAAAAAACCTTTCTCTGCTTCAGTGTTCTCCATAGAAATTCTGGCTGCTTCCCAAAACCTCTTCCACAATCCATTTTAACTCACAGTCAGCAGCTGCGCAGCACTGCGCAACTCCTTCCGCCCCCTTCTCCTCCCTGCGCCTATGGCTCATCCTCGCCCTTCTCCCTGCCTCAGGACAAGCGCGCCCCTGTCAGCGTCCAGAACTGGATCCCCAGCCTGTCGTGCCCTGAATGGCAGCCTGGCCAGGTGAGAGCGCGCAGGAGCGGTGCGGAGCTGTGGACGCTCGCTTCAGACAGTACTGTTTTTTATTCTCAGAAGCTCACAGCTCCCAACTGTGGAAACTTGGTGGGACAAGTGACCTGATTTCTTCAGCGAGGGCTTCTCAAGTGGGGAGGAAGAAAACATGGAGATGAAAGGAGAGCATTAAAACACACTTAACTGTATTAAGATGGTCCCACTTAAGAGCGGTCACTAACCTCCAGGGATATTTACTAAAAGTTTTCCAGGTCCAGTTATGTGCTTGGGTGTTTACTTTGAGGGAAAGTGGCCAAAAATTGATCATTGTTGAAGCTGAGAAATGAGTAATCTGATTCCTATAAGTTCATTACATATTCCTGTCCATTTTTTATTAGTTGTTGAAATCTCTGCAGTAAAAGAGGAGAATGAGGAGGATGGAGGGAAGGAGGGAAAGAAAGAAGGAGGGAGGGCAGGAGGGGGGAGGGAAGGAGGAGAGAGGGGGGAAGGGAAGAGAGGATGAGAGAGAGAAAATCTTGCAGTAGTTGCAGCTGAACCTGCCATGGGGCCTGGCGACTGGGGCCACCTCTTGGCCTGGCCCTGCAGGTCTGAGGACCTAAGCAGTGACCTGCGCATTTTGAGCACTGCATGACTCCTCGCAGCCATCAGAGCCTGCATGTCGGCCCTCTGCGTGTGCTTGCAAAGATTCTGCAGGGTACTGTGAGCTTCCCAGGCCCGGCCAGCACCCACCCACTGACCTCCGAAGTCCACACGGGATGCTTCCTGCTCTACAGTTTCACTGAGGCAGACTTGCAATGGGACAGAGAACTGAGACAGGCCTTCAGACAAGCCTCTGGCAACGCTTTTAGTTCCTTAAGCAACATACTGTGCGCTGGAGGAGTTTTTAGACCTGTCTTTGTGATCTTATATAAGTGCTTGTGTTCATCTTCTCGGGTCTCCTCCATATTTAATGGGACTTTTGTAAGAGAAGGTCATAGGCCAAATCACATGTAAATACCTCATTTAAACTTGTGTCAGAAAATGTAAAATTGTCTTCACTCACTGTGACTCGCTCTTCCGTAATGAGCCTTAAATTCAGATCCTAATATCTGTAAAACCTTTGCTCGGTTTTATTCATCTGGGTTTGCTAGTGTTTTTCTGATGGCTTTGCTGCAGGACTTTTCATAGCTGACTTTCACTTCTACAATTTAGTGCCAGCATCCAGCTCTGCAGAACCGATGTGGACTTGAGCTTCTCCCAGCTGTCAAACTCAAAGCAAACCTGCTACCCTTTAACAGGGCATTTGCCTCATATAAACTTACCTGAAAACAGTCAGGCTTTGTCCTTTAGCCCCTGCTATGCTCTAGGGCCTGTCAGGAGTCCAGTTGCAGGATGGGGGTCAAGCTGGGAAAGTGTTTTCCCAAACACTACAGCAGATGGATTCCAGGAGAAGTTGATACAAACTACAATCACATGGGTGAAATGGACTGGAGCCTGAAAAGGGCAGAGGGATTTTATTTTTAGGACATTTGTCCTTTCTTACTTCTATATGAATCTGGCTTTTATATTTGTAAAATTATGCTAGCCTAAGGAAGTGATAAAAAAAAAAAAAGCCACCAAGTGCACAGAGTCCAAGTTCACAAGGCACCACTGTGGATTTGGAGTCAGAAGCCAGTGACACCAAGAAGCAGGAACTCAGGGGAGTGATTCCTGCTCCGGAAGAAGCAGGGCCAAAGAAGCAGGTGCTCCACGAGCTGGGCAGTGTCACCATGGAAACAGCTAGTGCCAGGCATGTGTGGGGTGAGCCCCGGGGTCACTGCTGGGGCAGCAGCCCTGGTTTTCCCATTAGGCTCCTCCTCAGAGCTGGGTTTCCTTATTGATTCTGGTCGCATAGACACTGTTTGTTCTTATGCTTTATCCTTTTTCTAAGCTGATCCTTATTTCTAGCAAAGCTGGCAGCTTATCTTCATCATCTCCTCATGCTTTTGCAGGGATGGTAAAACAGTCAGTACTCCTCTACCCAGCCAAAGCTCTACCCAGACTGATCATGTTCCCCAAGCCTGGTCCCCCCGCACTCCCCAGCTCTGGCCTTCGATGTTCTCAGCTGAGGCCCACGTTTCCCAAACTTCCCTTGAATCTTTCTCCCTTTATCAATGTACCATATTTATGGGTGAAAGTCTTAACCATCTCTGTCCATGCTCTGCTCACCACCAGTGGAGGGGGCTTCCTCACCTGTGGGCAGCCGAGCCTGAGCTCCCAGCCCCACCACCATCACCGTCCCACAGAGGCCTATACAGAGCACCACCTCACCCACCACCTTCACAGAGGGAACAGAGAGGGGCAGGAGTGAAGTGGAGCCAGGTGACCCTGGGGCGGCTAGTGCTGCCACGACTGTTGGAGAAAAACATGGACAACTAGAGGAGCACACGTGCCCGGACTATTTTAAAATAATTCTAACTAGCAACATATGAGTCTGTTATGAGTCTGTTATTATATGAGATAATAATACTCTCGCTGTTAAGAGTCTACTGCACCACAGTATTTTTATAGGGGAAGAACGTAGGAGTGGCATTTGTCCTGGTCTTACCTTTAGGAATGAGGAAATGAAGGGGCTGGGGACAGCGACACAGCTAAGACAAAAACCCAGCACAAAGAAGTGATTGGGTGGGTACAGGGAGACAACTGACATCCAAGTTTCCTTTGCCCTGGAAATAACAGTTTGAAGGTCAAGGTTGGAACCGTGTTCCCTGTGCACTGTGACAAACAAATCAGAAGTATGAAATCCCTCCGCTCCCAGGGCTGCGCATCTGCTGAGTGGTCAGTCGGCGAGCTCTCAGGGAAGGGAGCTGCGACAGGCCTCTCAGTGAGCCCCGTCTGTGGTCTTAAATTGTCCGTGATTACTTCTGCTTGCTTGTCCGTTGTTTCCGCAGTTTAGCGTCTAATCCCAGAAGATTTCAGGAGGAAAGCAGCAGCATTTTTGTAATTGGCCTGCCTGGCCCCACGAAGGTGTCAGCCGCCAACCTGCCCCGGTGTCCTCCGGACACTCTTGCTCTTGCATCTGTGTGTTGCCGCAGGGGCCCCAAGGGCGGTGTGGAAGCTTCCGGATTCATCACTGCTGCTAGCGCGCCTGGGGCTGAGATTCCCAGCAGCGCTCAGGCTGGTCACGGCAGCGACGCAGTGGCCCTCTGCAAATAACCGGGCTTCCTGGGGAGGCGTTGCGCGGCCTTCCGTGCCATCTGCACAGCCATCTGTGTCTTCCCGGGCCCCACACGGACGCTCTAATCCCTGCTCGTTTAGTCTACCTACTGCTCAGTCCACACACATCTATGGAGAGCCTACTGTGCGAACGCAGCTTAGGAGGTGGCTCCTGGAAGAACGGTGCGTGGGGAGGAATGTGCATAAGGGTGTTCACCAGGGCAGGGAGATGGCTCAGCGGCTGAGTGCCTGCCTGGCAAGCGCAAGGTCCCAAGTTTGATCCCTGGTTAAAAAAAAAAAAAAAAGATTTTCTTTACTCCAAATTTGTACCTGCAAATAGCCTTTTATTCAGCCTTTCAATTACCAAGAAAAGTTGATAGGCAGGTAGATAGATGATGGAATACATAGATGATAGACAGACAATGGAGAAAGACAGATGATAGACAGATAGATAGTAGGTAGACAGTAGACAGATGATAGAGACAGATGTTGGATAGATGATAGAGTTAGGTACGTGATAGACAGATAATAGACAGACAGATGATAGGTAGGTAACAGATGGTAGATAGATACACAGATGACAGAGGACTCACATATATATTATATGAATTGCATATACAGGACGCAGTTCACTACATATATATACACGCTATATGTGAGCCAGTGGTAGCAGTGTGGAGCTCTGAGCCTCTCAGGCAATTATACCAGCCTTGAAATGAGTGGAAGAAGCACTGCCTTCCCCTCAAAGCCTGACACACTCCTCCCCCTTGAGTGAGTACATGGCCAGGAGACACAGGTGGCCGGCCAGAGGCAGAGGGGAATCCTCGGAGCAGCAGCGCTCCCCAGCACCCACGCAGCCACTGATGCTGCCCCACACTCCTGTCACTCCTTTCCTTTTTTTTTTTCACTTTGTTTTTGAGGCTGGGTCTCACTATATAGATCAGACTGATCTTGAATTCACTGTGTAGCCCAAGATGGCCTCAAACTCCTTGGCCATCATCCTGCCACAGCCTCCCTAGTACTGGGATTATGGGTGCTGCCACCATGCCAGGCTTCTTATACTCTTTTTATAGAGAAAAAAGTCCCGCCATTTAGCAAAACTGGGACGAACACGCTGCAGTCTCCTTGCATCGTGGATGGTGCTGCATTCCATCATGCTCATGCAGGCCTGTGTCTGCAGAGCGCTTGCAGGCCCGGGCACCGGCTGGGCTACAGCACAGTCTCCTTTCACCCTGCAAAGGCAGGTGTTTGTGTGCAGCAGGGAAGAGAAGATGGTCAGGGTATCCCAGGCATTGCTGCGTGTGCACAGCCCACCGCAGTGTCCCCAGGCCCAGGGATACCCAGCTCCTCTGAGAGGCTTTTGAAGGCTATCCCAGCCCTCAGCTCAGTGTTGGCTCCCCAGTCTCAGTTGCAGGATGGTAGCAAAGCCACCCTCGACCGGCCGGGGTGGGGACAAGCAGCTTGGGTGGCTTGGAGAGATTTGGTCGCTTGTGAGTTTTACTCAGAGTTCACTGCCCAGAAAGACTGGGCCACTTCGCTGGGGCAATCTTAGGCAGCTTTGACAGCCACCTCTTGCAATCCTCTTAAAAAAACTAATTCTGGGCCCAGTTTTTTCCAGCATTGTATGGGATAAATCCTGACTTCATGTGATAGCACGTAGGTACTTGGTGTTTTCTCTCACATTCCCACTTCAGTCCTTTGGGCTATTTTCGAGCATGTTGTCACTGAGCAGGGTGAATCCAAAAGGATCTCCCACTGACAGCCCCCTTTGTGAGCAGGGAGCAGGAAGTGCTGTACATGGGTGTGGGAGGGCGGGACTGGTCCCCTTGGCTTTCTTGTGCTTCCCTGAGGCCCATGATCACCTCAGTGCTTCTGGTGAAGGCGATGCAGTTGGTGTGAAAGCAGCTGTGGAGTGCTGCGCCATCCCTGCAGAGGACCGCTGCAGCTGGCTGCACGAGGTGCTCGCAGCATCACTTAGCTCCTCAGCTGTGAGGACCATGCACCCCAGAGCCCTCTTTGATCCTACTTGAACCACGAGACCTCACATCTTATGACACCCATAACAGCATATTCCTATATATTCTCCTACACATAGGCACTGCTTTGGTAAGTGATAGAAAATATTGGACAGTTTTTATTTATTTATTTATTTATTTGGTGCAGGGTCTCAATATGCAACTCAGACTCATAATGATCCTCCTGTCTCAGCCTCCCCAGTGCTGGGATTACAGGTATGTACCACAATGCCTGGTTTTGGACAATTTAAATAAAACTATGAATACGCTTTAATCTATGTGGATTCTAGAAATTCTTCAAGATTAGAGTCTTGAGATTAAATCTCAAAATAAATATGTATTTAAATAAGGAAAATCTGACATTTTAGTTGGAATACAGAAAGAATTAGGCTAGATTCCTACAATGAATGTGATCATTATGCATGTTTGAATTGTACCAATAATCTTAAGATTTTATATTAGGATTATATAATTTTCTTTGTGATATTTTCAAGATACTTAAAAAATAAAATGCAAAACACAAAATGTAACAAAAGAGAATTAGCCTAGAAATTTTTTTAATTTTCTTCAAAAAATAAAATTTGAGGCAACATGAAAAGAAGCTTTGAACCCTAAGTGTAGCTGGCTTAGCAGATGCAGAACCAATGTGGGACAAGTGAAAGGCTCTTTAGTGCCAGGACTCGTGCCTGAGAGCTACCGGAAATGACTGCTATCTTCTATATTAAAGGAAAAATCATACGGCATAGGGAAAAATCACTTATTTGTCAATATTTTTAGGGAGGAAGTTATTAGTTTTCTCACTCCCAGATTGCTTTTCAGAGTGTGCAGGTTGAATTACTTAAGCAAACATTGGAAAGTGTCCAGGACAGCCTGGAAATTACAAGCCAACTGGAGATAAATCCAGGAGACCAGAGGGTCGCTACCTGCAACTTTAAATTATTCACCCAAGAATGGACATGCTGAATGGCGACTCACTGTGCAGGAACCTTTCCCAGAAAGTGCAGGGGTAGGAAAGATGGAGAGGGGGATGCCAAGACCTGGGCACAAGGAGCAATCCCAGGACACACCTGTGCCAGCACCCACAAGAAACTGGCATGAGTTAGGCCAACATGTACTGTCAACCTTGCCAAGCTAAGCTGTCCTGGCTTCTGGGGAAATCATGCTGGCAATAGAATATGCAGAGAAAGGAGGGAACCGCCCCTAATCATCTTGCTAACATTGACTAGGTCCCTGCCAGGTGCCAGGGAAAAAAATTGTATTTCAAAATATTCCCAAACTCAGGAACCTCAACTTAGTATGTGGGAGAAAAAAGCAAACTGATACAACTGTGCTTAAGGCCTGGTGTATTTCTGAGGAATTGAGGACTCCCCATAGAATCCCTGCCAGCAAGAACAATTTTTATCAAAGCTCAGTGGATTTTCCAGGACGTATGCTTCAATACCTGCAGCAACTCTGCCTCAAGAAATGTGGGATCTAGAACCTTCTGCGCACCTGTCTTTCACTCAATCAAGGCCCAGGCCAAGCCTGTTGAAACTGGACAGGAAGCTTGTTGAAAGCAGAAGACTCAGAGGATAAAATCCCATGGATGAGGGAAGGCGCAAGTGAACCATGCCATCAGCTTGATGAGCAGTTTGGCACAGTGGGCAGGGGGACATGTGGGCAGCGGAGCAGGGAGCCAGATGTCCACCCTCCAGCTGGCCACACTGGCTCAGGACACTTCTGACATTGTAGGATTATTACTTCAAAGAGTGTGCCCCACTCAAAGTTACAAGGAAGGTTTCCAGAGAGGCTTGCTGTAGGTGAGGCAGCGCAAGCACACAGGAAGCTGCCACTCCGCCAGGCAAGTCCAATGGGAAAAAAGGCCACAAGAAAGGTGAAAGCCCTCCATCCCTGGGAGAAAGGGCTCGTCCTCCCTGCAGCAAGCAACCATCCGGAAGCAGGCCGGCCTCGGTGGTGCCTCCCCAAGCACCCACACTCAGGCAGACTTGGAGACAGAGAAATGAGGATGCACAAGCTCCTGCCGGGCTTCTTCTGACCCTGGGAGCCAAACAGGCACGACTGCCTCCTGCACGGCAAGCTGGGATGAGTCTATGGAGGTTTTTAATGTCTAGAACTCTTTGATCTAATGTTTACCTTTAAATGAGAAGAAAAAATTGTAGCGATCTGAAAGTTGCTTTAAATTGTGGCTTGAGGAGAGAAAAAGAAAAAGAGAGACAGGATAAACAGATACAGAGGGGCACTTGACAGAGTGATTTGAAAATCATGCCCCTAAAGATTTTATTTGATGCTGAGACTCTGAAGGATAAAAATCCAAATATTCTTGTACCAACAACAAATATCACAAGGGCTTGTAACATCTCGTTCATTATTAAAACGGCACTCTTTCCTTCCTAGCCTAAGCCTCAGCCTCCATACTCGTTATCGTCTTCAGTGAAAGGGAAAAAAAAATAACTCAGCCTCCGCCACAGTTCCGGGAGGCTCCCTGTGCCTGCTGCACGCACCTTGATGATCTCTTTGCATCTGTCATGACTGAGTGTCGGAATCCACGAAATGCCTGTCTGTGTTTCTTGCATTGACTTCGAAGCCTCGGAACGGCCTAGTTTCGCTCACCACCAATCCCAGTACCAAGCCTGCCGTCAGGCACACAGCAGGGCCTCAGGTATCCGCCAAGGAGTAAGTGGCGGGATGTGTGGCAGGAGGAGGCGCGGGATAAAGGCGGCAAGGTCAGAGGAGTGTGCGGCTCAGGGAGGCAGCGAGCATCAGGCCTGGGGTCGGATCATGTGCGGGAGAGGGCAGTGACAGCATGGCAGTATCAGTGAGGAGGCTGGCTTGGATACTAGAGAAAACAGAGGACAGAGATGTTTGTTTTCAAAGTACATAGGAAACCCTGTTTCCCAATCTCAAATGTATCTCCTAGATTTTCTGTGTTGAAATAATTGATGGCATTTTAGGTGCAATTACTAGCGAATAATCACTCTGAGATCACCACTGAGCTACTTGATTTGACTCACGCATCAGGTTGCGTCTGTGTTAGATTTCCACACAATTTTACTTGACCAAAGTCAGCAATATTTGATTAACACATACCCATCTACAGTGGGTCCTCTGAAGAGCTACGCCTCTTAAGCTTAAGATCTGCAGCACGGGCCCACCCTTGGATGGCACAAATAGCCCATCTTTATTTCATTATGGTGTGTTTTTCACAGTACCTAAGAAAGCATGGGACTTCCACAAGGAGGGTTCTATCACCGAGGCTCAGTGCCACCCTCCTGTCAGGAAGAGGAGCAAGGCAGCTCACTAGCCAGAGCCATGACAGAGCCTCTCCCAGTGCACAAGAAGGGATCTGATGGGAATCACGAAGAAAATAGATGTGCGGGGGCCAAGCAATGCTCCTCTGTCTCAGCAGACTTTGGTGACATCATGTTAACTTATTTGCCTAGAGCCGGCCTTGATACCAGTTGAAATTTGTAATTTTTAGCATTTTCAGGAGAAAGAACCCCACACATGTGAAATGATCTTGTGGGTGCCTCTGAGTGGCAAATGGCCCGGGGAGGCCCAGGCCACCGTGCTGCAGGAGACTCTGGCTGCAGGAGGCGTAATCTGCTCCAAACGAGGGTGCACACTGGCCCAGACCTCCCCATTCTCTATTTCCTTTTACTGTAAATCGATCATTAGAAGTGGAAAATTTGGGGCCAAAGAAATAGCTCAGCAGTCTAAGCACTGACCTGGCAAGCACAAGGATCCAGGTTTGATCCCCAGCACCGCATACCCAGCCGGCCCCACCCCTAGGTGCACTGAGCCAGCCACTAGGACCCAGAGACCAGGCATGGTGATGCACACCTGTAATCCCAGTGCTGGGGAGGCTAAAACAGGAGGATTACTAGAGTCTGGGCTGCACAACAGCATCCTGCATCAAATTTAACAAAAAAAGTGGCAAATTTTAGTAAACATAATCACTTCCATTTTTAAAATAGATTTGAATATTTTCAGAGCTAAACATTTAACTTGCCCTGGTGCTGCTACGGTGCAGAACAATCAGACCATGCACCAACTAGGATGTGCTATTTGGTTTATTTCATTCTTTGTGTGGGGTGCGTGGGTGTGGGTGTGTGTGCACACATGTGTGCATGTGACACTGGGGTGCAAGCCTGGGCCTTGCGTCTGTTAGGCAAATGCTCTAACACAGAACTATAACCTGAAACTTCGTCCATGATTTTTTCAGTACAACTATGATCTCAAATTTAGTTGTGTGAAGGCTCTCTCTTCCTTCACACCGTCCTAATCACATCTCCAAGGTGTGGTAACTACAGTGGGCTAAATAAGCATAACAAATAATAGAACAAAGCATAACAATAATAGAACAGGTCTAGCAAAAAGCTCGCACATCATAAATCACAAGCATAGTTGAGGCTGTTGCTCTGAGACAAGCACTCCTGCTGCCTCGTGCCCAGGAGTGGCTTCAGCACCGCTGGGCAGCAGGAGCGGTCATCAAGTCCATAGGAATGGCAATTTTGAACACCTGGTTAATTTCCTTCTCTAACAATCTCCTAAAAGTAGAGCCTAATCAAGTCTGCTCAACTGAAAGTAGAAGCAGCTATTTTGAAAAGATGAAATTACTTAGCTGCTGACTGAATTGTCACAGCTGGGAAGAGTTACTCATCTCAGACCATTTCCAGTAGCCTGAGATCTCACAGGAGGACTGGAGTCCCAAACACAGTGCCTGGGTGTGTGGGACGATTGGGTGTCTGATGGGTTAGGTTACTGTAGAGATGTGGAGCGAGCAGCTGGAAAGCAGGGGACACGACACCATGGCACGCAGGCTTCCAGTGACTAGAATGGCTGCTGTTGCTTATACAACTTCCACAGACAATTTCTTTTTTTTCCCATTTATTTTTATTTTATTAAAATACAAATGTCAATCAGACAGTTTCAAGACACCTTAACCATACAGAGTCAATGAATTAATACATTGCAAACTGTTTTCATAACGTTTTGGTATTGTACAAGGTGCATACATGAAATTATATTTACAGGTTTTTTTATAGCTGAATTATATCAAAGATTCAATAATTATTTACCTAG